>PVLA01006525.1:106843-122389 GCA_004027455.1 Hydrochoerus hydrochaeris
TTCGATAAAGAATATAAAGAAAATATAGAATACATGAAGCAGATTCAAAGAGACTACCAGGAAATTAAAAACTCCATTGAAAGCTGGCAAAACTCCTTAAAAGAAACTAAGGATAGACTATCAAAACTTGAAGACAAGTTTGCAATGTGTGATCATGAAAGGAAAGATCTCTTAAAAATAACAAGGAAACAGGCAGTAATAATACAAAGGCTAGAAAATGACAAGAGAATCTACAATTTAAGAATAAGAAACGTGAACAAAGAAGCAGGAATACATATAGGCAAATTACAAAGGCTAGTCACAGAAATAATTAAGGAAAACTTCCCAAGCATGGGAAAAGAAAATGGCATTCAATTGTGTGAGGCATACAGAACTCCAGCCACCTACAACCAAAACAGATCTACACCCAGACATATAAAGTCAAGATACCAGAAATTCAATATAAAAACAGAATATTAAAAGCCATCAGAGAAAAGAAACAGATTACCAATAAAGGTAAGCCCATCACAATCACAGCTGACTTCTCGACACAGACCATCAGATCAAGCAGAGCTTGGAGTGAAGTGTTCCAAGCCCTGAACGAAAATAACCTCCAGCCCAGATTGATATATCCTGCAAAACTGTCACTAGAAATTAATGGAGAAACAAGATGCTTCCATGACAAAAAGGAACTGGGGGAGTTTGTGACCACCAATCAGTAGAGAATACTGAAGGACACTCTAGAGAGAGAGAAAAAAAAATACCAGGATTTTAGGAACAGTGACAGGCCTCAATGTGTGGGGCAGGCAGTAGAATGAAGGAGAAAACTAAACAAAGGCAGAAAAATAGCATAGCAGAAATGAGGCAGAGAAGGATAACTAGAAACTCTAACATAGATGGCCTTGATATGCTATATTGTTAATAGTGCACCAGGATTTAAAACCCACATTATTCACACTACTCTGCTTAGACGTATTATATTCTGTTCCAGTCATTCTACCTGTACTAGATTTGAGGTTACAGAGAGTAATCCCGAAAATAACAGGATATAGTATGGTAATCATCCTTAAATTCCTATTAATCTAAAGCTCTGTAAAACTTACACTGTTTTACCATGACTGATCATAATCAAATCTGGTTTGTTGGATCACTGTTTTGTATTGATATATTTTATTCAAAGCTGTTATGATTGATAATATCAAGTCTGAGAGTATAGGCAACTGCACTTAAGATGACAAGATCCACTAGAATATCCACTCTGGTTTGATTATTACCTGCCTTTGAAGTTTTATACTGTCTACAATGTTTTATTTTACTAATATTGTTATTTACTGCTATACTCAATTATACTGCTATATTCAATTATGCCTGATGATATAGACATTCTCTTGAAGATAATAAGAAACGGCACAGTAATCATTGTAGATCACCTTGTACTGTGGTTTTATATGACTTTTTGGTTTCATGTTTTTATAGGAATTTGTTTTGTTTTGTCTTGCTAAGTTTTGCTTTTCCCTCTAGTATAGAAAGGATAGAAATACATGCAGAGATTCATGCATGTGTAGCTGTTTACACTCTCACTGTTTGACTATCTACTTTGTGTGCTTTAACTTTGTAACTTAAACAACTATTTCTAAAGTACAATATAATTTATTAATGAGTGGTTTCTTATTGTTTATCTTTTTTTGAAATTCTGTATTATCTCTATCTTTTACATGCTTTTGTTTTTCTTTAAATAAGAAAAATATTCAACACAAACTGATTTATCCCACAAAACTCTCTTTCAAAACTAATGGAGAAATAAGATATTTCCATGAAAAAGAAAAACTGCAGGACATTATGGTAATGAAGACAACAACACAAAATAATTTAAGATTATTTTAGAAGATTAAAAAAGACTACACTTCCCTGAATAGCAATGGAAAGAATTTGTCAGGTTAACTTGTGAGTAAAACTTGCCATATTGTTTTTCTATTTCTTTCACCAGAGGTGAAAGAAAGGGAATTGACAATAGAAAAACAATATGGCAAGTGTTAGCCAATACATATCAGTTTTAATCATTAATGTAAATCCTCTCAATTACCAGTCAAAAGAAAAAATGACAGAATAGATCAAGAAACAAGATTCAAAAATATGATTCATTGCTAGTGTGGTGGCACATTCCTGTAATCCCAGCACTTGGGAGCCTGAGGCAAGAGGATCATTGTGATTTCAAAATCATCCTGTGCCACAAAGAGCTCAAGGCCAGCTGGAATCTGCGTAGAGAGACCCTATCTCAAAAAAAAGAAAAAAGAATATGTTGCAGAAAGAAACACATTTAACTAGAAGAAATTTATAGACTGAAAATAAAAGGATGGAAAAGAGTACTTCAAGGGACAGGAACCAGGAAAAAAAGTAGACGTCCCATTACATTTGCAGACTATGTGAAGTTTAAGCAAAGACTTATCAAGAGCAAAAAAGAAGGTCATTGAATACTTGTTCAGGAAAAATTCAGATATACCAATGATAAATACATATGCACTGAATACCAGTACACCCAACTGTAAAATGTTTACAGACATTCTGAATAAAATAGTCACACAATAGACCTTAACTTTCTCTTCCTAATTTGTATAGAGTTAACATACTGAAACATATGAGATGCCATGAAAGCAGTTCTATGAGAGAAAATTATCTCCGTAAACTCATACATCAGGAAAACTGAGGGAGCTCAAATAACATAATGTTGAAACTCAAACTTCAAGAAGAAGAAGAAAAGGAGAAGGGAAGAGGAAGAAGAAGGAGGAGGAGGAAGAGAAGGAGGAAGAAGAAGAGGAGGATTCATTCCACCGACACAGGAATGGTTCCACATACACAAAATAATAAATGTAATACACCATATCATCAGAACCAAGGAAAAAAACCACATGATTGTCTCAATAGATTGCAGAAAAATCATTTGAAAGAGACTAATGCTTATTCATGGGTTTTTTTTTAAAAGCCCTACAAAAATTGGAAGACATAGTGTTTTTCTCAATCTGCCATTAGTGACAAACCAACAGCCAACATCTTACTAAATGGATAAATACATAGAGCTTTCACTCTAAAATCAGGGACAAAATAAGATCATCCCTATCACCAGTATTATGCAGTATAATTCTGAAAGTATTAGCAAGAGCAATTAGACAAATGAGAGAAACAAAAGGAGTAAGGGTACAAAATTAAGTGGTTAAGCTATCATTATTCACAGATGACATGATACTCTACATAGAAAACCACCAAAAACTCCTAGAATAACCAAATTTAATAGCATAGCTGGATACAAACTGAACATTCAAAAATCAATAGCATTCTTATACACATACAACAAACAGAAATTAGGGAAGCCTCCCTTCACAATAACATCCAAGAAATAAAATATTAAGGAATCAGTCTAACAATGAAAGTAAAAGATTTATACATTGAAAATTACAAGACTCTGTAAAAAGAGATAGCAGAATTCAGAAAATGGAAAGCTGTCTAGCTAATGTGTAGGAAGGGCCAACACTGTGGAAATGGTTCAAAATTACTCTCAAAACTGTTGTACAAATTTAATACAATCCTGATCAAATATCATTAGCATACCTTACAAATCTAGAGAAAATATTCCTAAAATAAAATTGGATCCAGAAGAGACCTAGAATAGCAAAGGCAATACTGGGCATCAAAGGCAAGGTAGGAGACATTACAATACCTAACTTGAAAGTATACATCAAAGCTACTGTGATACAATCAGGATGGTACTGGGGGGAAATCCTGAAAAGAAGGTACCAAAACAAATGCAAACACACTAAACCCTTTTATCTTTGACAAAAGGGCCAACCATTATCACTTGAAGAAAGAAAGTCTCTTTAGTAAGTGGTGCTGAAAAAATCAATTTCTACATGCTGAAGATTTAAACCAGATCAATGTCTCACACTGTGTACTAAACAAAAGTCAAACTGGATCAACAATCTAAATATTAAGACAGAAACAGTAAATCTACTTTTAAGATAAAGTAGGTAGAAATCTCACAGGCATAGGGGTAGGCAGAAAGTTCATGAGTAAAAACCCAAACTGCATGGAAATTACTCCAAAGAATCATCAACTGAGATGTCATCTTATTAACAAGGTGTTGCACATCAAAAGAAATGTCCAACAGACCAAAAAGAAACCCACTGATTGGGAAAAGATGTTTCCCAACTGTCCTTCAGATAAAGAACTTCTATGTACAATGTATGTAGAAGTGGAAAAAAAACCATGCCCACAAAATTCAAAATCCCAGTCCAAAAATGGGCATCTGAGATGCATACACAATTCTCAAATGAAGAAATATAAATCTGAAAAAGTGTTCCACATCATTATTCATTCAAAAAATGCCAATTAAAACAACAATATTTCATCTAACTCTAGAAATAATAGGTAACATCAAGAAAATAACATATAAACAATGCTGGAAGGGCTGTGGGGAAAAAGAATCCTTTTCCACTGTTAGTGGGAATGTAGACTGGTACAACCACTGTATAAATCAGTGTGAAGATTCCTCAAAAAACTATAATTAGAGGTTTCATTTAACCCAGCTATTCCCCTTCTGGGTATTTGCCCAGAAAAATTAAAACATCATACCACAATGATACATGTGCTCCCATGTTTATAGGAGCACAACTTGGGATATCCAGATGTTGGAAATAACCCAAATACCTATTTACTGAGGAATGAATAAAAACGATGTGGTAATTTTACACAGGTAATACTACTCAGTTATAAGAAAGGCTCCCCTTGAGGGTTTATACATAAATAGATTCAAATAGACATCATGCTTCTAAGTGAAATAAATCAGACTCACATGTGTAAACTCCATATTGTCTCCCTAGTGTAAGAAACAGAAACAGTAAATAAGATCCAAAAGTAACAGTTGATATAGTGAGAGGAAATGAAACTGCTTGAAAGCAAAAGAAAAACCGGGATGGGGGTAAAAAATGAAGAAGGAAAAAGAAAATGTACATACATATATGATAGCAAAGATAATCATACCACTAATTTTATTAGTTCATGGAAAGGAACAGTTAACACTCATATTGTTTGATCAATTTTGTATGTCTGTATCTGGTAATCTGAGAAACTATTTTGAAGATAACAGTATACAGTATAACAATCATTGTTAAATTCCTATCATCTTGTTTTGAAATAGTGTCACTTCTTTTTTGTTTTTGTTGTTTGGAATTTTTCTGTGTGTTTTCTCTTTAAAATAAAAATAAATTGTAATGTGGTGCAACTCTGCCAAAAAGGATAAATAAGACTTTACAGATAAATGGATGGACCTTGAGACCACATTCTTTTTTTTTTTTTTCACCAGGGATCAAACTCACAACCTCACCCTTGCCAGGCAGGCGTTTACACAGCTGAGCTAAATCCATGACCTCTGCAACCATAGTCTTAAGTGATACAAATTTTAAACACATGTGTAAATATCCCATTGTCTCTCTGTTATGAGTAACTAAAGTTTTAATAAGAATCAAAATATATAATAGGTAATATTATAAACAGGAAGAAAGGGAAAAGAGCAGGAGGTTAGGGAAAAGGAAAAAAGAGAAAAATGATAAACTGGAAACAAGTAAGGAGCATGAAAGGGGTTGAAAGGAGGGAATGAGAATGGGAAAAAGGAGGAACTAGATATATCATTTATAGTTACAAAATCCTTATGATGAATGGGATCATTTTGTATATCTCAGTTGTGCCATTAAACTAGATAATTTTTTAAAATCATAACAATGAATCATTCTGATATGATTGCTGTGTTATAATATATTAGCAATGAGTCACTTTGCGTGTATTTTCAAAATTATCAACAGAATTAAATGTTGTAGAAAAAAATCTAGCCAGTGATTACATAATTATCTATCTACTGCTCTATAACTCTATGCATCTATTTATCACCATTCTATCCTTCTATGCTGTATCATACTCCCATTTATCTACCCATCAATTATCTATGTATTCTTTTATCCTTTATGTATCTATTAATCTTTATTATATTTTATGTGTCATCCAATTTTGTTCCACATAATTATCATCCATGCATCTATCATATATAATATAAAAATTTTCCAGGGATATAGTTCGGGGGCATAGCACCCATCTGGCAAATATGAGGGCTTGAGTTAGATTTCTGGTTAAAGGAAAAAAAGACAACTCAACAATATAAATATATATTATCTATCCAGCCACCTATACAATTACCCCAACTATCCCCTCCCTCTTTGGTAATTTTACACAAGTAACTCTACTTGTAATATTAGTAATACTACTTGTATTATAGATTCCATCTAGTTGTTTGTTTTATGTTGGATTCCAAGCCCGCGCACCAATAGGCTCACAGGAAATACTACTGGGCCTGCTCCTGGCTGACGCCAGAGGAAGGTGCTCACCAAGAGGACGGGCAAAAGGCTTCTTTGTGTAGCCTCCTGGGTTCCAGCATGGCCATCCACCTAGTTTTATGTGCTTTATTGGCATAACATTTATATAAAACTCTAGGTATTTAATTTATGAAAATTCATGTATCTGTAAATAGGTAAAGACACATAGAATTATCAACTTATTATGAACATCAATGCCCCTTTTTATATACAACCTGCAAAGGCCACAGCTTCACACTTGTGTTCTTTTGGGACATGAATATTTAAGGTGTACTCCTCAGAAAAAATTTTAAGTATATTATACAAGACGGCTACTTACTGTCCTGTGTTGTGCTATAGATCCCAGAACTTGACATTCTTGCACAACTGAAAATTTGTTCCCTGTGATCAATACCCTTTTTCTCTTCCCCACCAGACCCAAGGTGACCACCTTTCTGCTCTCTGCTTCTCTGATTTTCATCATTTTTTGCTCTACATATAAATAGGATCATGCAGTATTTGCCTTTCTGTGACTCACCTGCAGCCCTAATAATGGAGAAACTAGAGTGCTGTGACGGGGGGACACTGGCACACAGACTTACCCAGGTAATCACATTCAGAAACACCAGAGCAAGTCGTGTTCTAAGGCTGCATCAGGGAAGGGGTCAATGTGAGGAGAGTCCCCTGTACTGTGTGTTTTCCCTGAAGTGACCTTGGCTGCGTGTCTGTCTGCAGGAAGGCTACCTCCTGAGAAAACAGTGACCACAGATAACTGTTTACACCCAAAGGACTGATAGCACCAGACTCTAACCAAGCCAGGCAAGGTTCCTTGCAGCTATAAAGGCCTACTGACACCAATTTAATTTGTTTGCTAAAGAGTAGGCCCCTGTGACAGTTTCCTGAGCAGGATGTCGCTGTTAAAACAGGCGTTCAGCGTGAGGAGCAGCTGGTGGAGTCTGGAGAGATGTTCTGCAACCTTGTAGAACATCTCCTTGTAGCCTCCAGATTCACCTTTGGTGATTACTACTAGGACTAGGTCCATCAGGCTGCAGGAAAGGAGCTGGAATTGGTGGATCTTGTTAGAAAAAGAAACAAAGACAATAGATCCACCACATAATACTGCACGTCTGTGAAGGCCAGACTGGCCATTTCGAGAGATGGTTCCAAAGCACTGCCACGCTGCACGCACAAAGTCTGAGAACCCAGAAAGCCGCCTTCTGCTATTGTGCCAGAGACAGAGAGGAGACATCAGTGTGAGCCCAGACGCGAACCTCCCTGCAGCGGCGCTCGCGGCCAGCAGGAGGCGCGCGGGACCCACTGAGCTCGGGGGTCAACCGTGCAGCAGGGCCAGGTGGGAGCCACTAAAAGCTGGTTTCCTGTCAGGGTCTGGCAATTACTCTTCAGCTGATAGTCTCCCAGAGCGCAATTCTAAATGTGCGGTCGTGTTCCTACCACTGATTTGTCTGAATCGGAAAGTTTGACGGGGAAAAGGCCATGGGGAAGAATATGGAGACACATTGTCACTGCACTAAGGCCCACTCGTCACTTACAGAAGCACAAAGGAATCCACTATCATGGGGCTCAGACTCTGAGGGAGCTCAGGGCGCCGGGTAAGAGGCCTTTCTACTCAGACTCAGAGCAGAGATCTCAGGGGTCCTTAGATGCCCAAATCCGAGGACTTAGGTGAAATCCAGGACATGGAGGCCAGGGTGACGTCCTCCACTCTGCGATGCAGTCGCCTCAGTCCCTCGTCAGGAGAGCGCTTCACAGCTGTCTCAGCCATGGCGGGGTCCTCTGTCCCTGAAAATCCACGCCCTCCGCCCCAGGGCCACCCCACCTCTCCTGTGTATCTCTCCCCTTGAAGGTTCAGGCTGTGTGTCCTCTGGTCAGAATCCCAGAGCTCACGCCCTTGGCCACAGACCACAGATTCGGGTGTGGCTCAGGAAATGACCCCTTCTAGGACTTGGCCAGTGACAAAGGACTTCTTAGCCTCCATTGTCCGTGTCCTGGTTCCAAGGCAGAAATGTCAGTGTGAAACGACCTGGTGGGGAAAGGCTGCTCACGTTGTGGCAGCAGGAAGCAGAGAGATTGGACTAGTCTGTGACCAGCACACACCTTTCTGGGTCACACCCTGAGGCCAGACCCTCAGGCCGGCCCCCACCTCCACACACGAGAGGTTGGGGACATTTTAGACCCACACCATAATAACCATCTTCACAACACCTTCAAGTGACACCTGGACCACTGTTGAACTCAATCACAGGGCAGGATGGTCTAACCTGGGCCATGCATGACACTGACCGTTGTCATGCTTATTTTCAAATTTATACTGGCCAGGCTCTTTGTATTAGTAAATCTGCTAAAATTGTTGTTACCATTTATCTTCTGTTAAATACTAATTCTTAGGTAATTTCATGATAACTATTTAAAGGAAATCCCATTTTGAAGATAAATGTAAAACCACAGGATTAGTCTGGAAGACCATAGTGGATATATGAGTCTGAGTTGAGGAAAGGGTAGAAAGACATGAACTCTGAGGAGCCTGACTTTAATTCTCAGAACATTTAGCAGAGTTTACCTTTGAAGTTAACTGTTCTTGGGCTGTTTTTTTTCTTTTTGCAAATAACTAAATCTTGCTATTCACAATTGAGGCATGCAAACATTGTATTTCTTTATCATTTTATTCTCTACAGAATGAATGTCAAATGAATCATGTTAGATTACATTTGTTATATTCCATATATAAAAGTACACACATATAGAAAATCTTTCATTATGTAATACATAGTATGTATATTTATTGTATTTTACATATTTATAGAACAATAAAGAAATACTCATTCAAAATACAGAGTCCACCAAAAAATGTATGAGTAAAAGGAAAAATGGAAATAGCTTTTGTAAATAAGGAGGGGAAAATGAGCAAAAGGGGAGTGGGGAAAGCAAATGAAAAAGAAGCAAGACATATCAAGTATAGGTACAAATTCCATATGATGAATGCTATTATGTGTATCAAAATGTACAGTAAAAAAGTAAATATGTACATATTTAATGTAGCTTTGATTTGATAATTTACCACACTATTCTACTTGTAGGTCTGTAATATTAGGTAGTTTAATGTTGTCATTTGTGTCAAAATCAAATTTTGAAAGTCCTCTAACAATTTAAATGGTATTTTATTACTCTTAGCTCAAGTAGGTTGACATGAATTTGACACAAACCTATTCTACATAAAGAATGCTAAAAAGCTAGAAGGAAAAGGAGAAAGGAAAAAAAGAAAAGAAGGCAGGAAACAAGAAAGGAATAAAAACATACTGCTTGAATGTAGTTCAAAATTTCTTTGAATTGGAGAGCAATTTGAAGAAAATGTATCAAGACTTGTGACATATCAATATATTTACAAATATTTTTAATATTTACCAGTGATATTTTGTTCTTGTTTTCACAATTTTCGATGCTCTGTGACATTTTTCTATGTATTTTACAAGATTCAGTCTGTGGCAAATTAAAATCAATTATTTTTATTTTTTAAAATTATTTTGGAGTCACATTCTTTGATACTGCTTTCCTTTGTTAGATTTAATTTTGTTATATATATTGCTTCAGGGTTTTTTGTTTTAAAGAGAATAAAACCAAAAAAAAATAAAACAATAGAGCCAATCAAAACAAACAGTGAAGATGATGCAGAATTTCAAAAGAAAATAATAGGAAATCAACAATGGCTATCATAATGTACCTTGTCATCTTCAAAATAGCTGCCCATGTTATCAGGTATGATAAAATCAAACAAAACAAAACAGAGCAATGAAAATAATACAGGACTTCAAAACAAGATAGTAGGAAATTAACAATGGCTACCACCTTCCATTTTTAGGCATTTCCTTCCCTTTCACATTCACAGTATCTACTGTGCATTTTGGATCCTACTAATTCAGTTTTTTTATAGTAGGGACACAACACAATGTTCACCCATGTGACTCTGAACCATTTCATCAATAAGTATGAGGTCAAGCTGCATCCATTTACCTACAGGAGCTTTGTGATTATCTTCTTTATGGCTGAGTAGCTTTCATTTGTACAAAAATACCATAACTTTCTTATCCATTCTGTGGTTGGTGGGAAAGCTATTCCTACTTTTTTCTGGTTCCCTGTCACACAGGTCAGTCTTTCCTCCTTTTGAATTTCAGTCTATGAATTTTCTTTTGAGTTAAATGTGTTTCTTGTATAAAGCAGATTGATAGATCCTGTCTCCCGATCCACTCTGCTGCTGTTTCTTTTTATTGGTGAATTGAGGCTATCTACGTTAATGGTTATGCCCAACATGTACTGGCTTGTCTGTCATGCTATTTTGCTGTCATTGGCTCCCTACTTTGCCCTTCCATTCAATCGCTTGCCCTGCACTGTGATCCCCTCTGCAGCCATTCCTGGAACTGTGGACATTTTTCTCTCACTCTAGAATGTCCCTCAGTAATCTTTGTAAGGTTGGTTTGGTGATCAAGAATTTCTTCAGTTGTTCTTTGTCATGGAAGTATCTTGTCTCTCCATTAATTTTGAAAGATAGTTCTGCAGGGTACATCAGTCTGGGTTGGAAGTTGTTTTCTTTCAGGACTGGAAATGCTTCACTCCAACCTCTTCTTGACTTGATGGTTTGTGTTGACAAGTCTCATGATTCTGATGGGTTTTCTTTTATAAGTGATCTGTTTCTTTTCTCTAACAGCTTTTAATATTCTGTTCTTGTGCTGAATTTCTGGAATCTTGATTATTACATGTCTGGGTGTAGATTTATTTTGGTTATGGTTAGTTGGAGTTCTATATCCCTCACTTATTTGTATGTTAGGTCATTTTCCCTTGCTTGGGAAGTTCTCTGCTATTTACTTCTGCACATAGAAGTTTTTATTTAAAGAGAAAAAAACATTAAAAGGGTAGAAATAATACAGAATTTCAAAAAAAGAGATAAACAGTAAGATATCACTAGTTGATAAATTACATATTGTCCTCTTAGAAATAGTTGTTCAAGTTACAAAATTAAAGCATACAAAGTAGACATTCAAACAATGAGACTATAAACACCTATGTATACATGAGTCTCTACATGTATTTCTACCCTTTCTGTATTAGAGGGAAAAACAAAACTTAGCAAGACAAAACAAAATTCCTATAAAAACATGAAATCAAAAAATCATATAAAACCACAGTACAAGGTGATCTACAATGGTTACTGTGTTGTCTCTTATTATCTTCAACAAAATTGTCTATATGATCAGGCATAATTGAATATAGCAGTATAATTCAATATAGCAGTATATAACAATGTTAGTAAAAATAAAACATTGTAGACAGTGTAACAAACGCAGGTAATAATCAAACCAGAGTGGATATTCTAGTGAATCTTGTCATCTTCAGTGTAGTTGCATATACTCTCAGACTTGATACTATCAATCATAACAGCTTTGAATAAAATCTGTCAATACAAAATAGCAATCTAACAAACCAGATTCAATTAAGATCAGTCATGGTAAAACAGGGTAAGTTATACAGAGCTTCAGATTAAGTTAATAGGAAATTAAGGTTGATTACCGTACTATATCCTGCTATTTTTGGGATAACTGTCTTTGCCCTCAACTCTAGTACAATTAGACAAACTGGAACAGAATATAATCCATCTAAGCAGAGTGGTGTGAGTAATGTGGGTTTTAAATCCTGGTACACTATTAACAATATCCTCTACCTTCTTTTTTTAGGCTATTCCTCCCCTTTCACTCCCACAGGGTGCTGTGCATTTTGAGTCCCACCAACTCCCTCAGTTTTTAGATTGGGTGGGGGCAACCTGCTTTTTACCTAAATCATTCCTGAAACTTATCACTCCTGAACTTGATCTCAAGTTGTATTCCTTTACTTACAAAAGCCTCTAGGTTTTCCTTTGTTATAGCTGAGTAGTTTTCTACTGCACATAAGTATCCTGTCTTTCCAACCTATCTGCAAGTGGTGGTCGAGTTGCTCCTATTTCTCTCTGGCTTCCTATCACATAGAGCATTGTCTTCTCATATTTGATTTTCAGTTCATAAACCCTCTCTCAGGTTGATTATAGTTCCTTTACAGAGTGTCTCAATGAACCCTGCCTCCTGATCTACTCTGCCTTTTTTTTTTAGTGTATCAAGGCCATCTACAACCAACCTTCTCTGCCTCATTTCTGCTATGTTATTTTTCTGCCTTCGTCTCTCTACTTTTCTCCTTCATTCTACTGCCTGCCCCACTCAATGAGGCCTTTCTACCACTGTCTCCAAAATCCTTGTATGTTTCCCTGTCTCTAGAAAGTCCTTCAGTATTCTCTGTAGGGTTGGATTGGTGATCATAAACTCCCCCAGTTCCTCTTTGTCATGGAATCATCTTGTTTCTCCATCAACTTCTAGTGACAGTTTTCCAGGGTACATCAATCTGGGTTATTTTCTTTCAGGGCTTGGAGTACTTTGTTCTAAGCTCTTCTTGATCTGATGGTCTGTGTTGAGAAGCCTGCCACAAACTTGATGGGCTTTACTTTATAGGTAATCTGTTTCTTTTCTCTGACAGCTTTTAATATTCTGTTTTTATACTGAATTTCTGGTATCTTGATTATTATATGACTGTAGATCTGTTTTGGTTGTAGGTAGCTGGAGTTCTGTATGCCTCACATAACCAAATATCATTTTCTTTTCCCATGCTTGGGAAGTTTTCCTTAATTATTTCCTTGAATAGCCTTTGTAATTTGCCTGTTTTTATTCCTGCTTCTTTGTTCACATTTCTTATTCTTATAGATTCTCTTGTCATCTTCTAGCCTTTGTATTATTACTGCCTGTTTCCTTGTTATTTTTAAGAGATCTTTCCTTCATGATCACACATTGCAAACTTGTCTTCACATTTTGATAGTCTATCCTTACTTCCTTTTAAGCAATTTTGCCAGCTTTCAATGGGGTTTTTTATTTTTTGGTAATATCTTTGAATTTGCTTCATGTATTCTAGATTTTCTTTATATTCTTTATCAAATGTTTCACTTTTTTGTGTTCCTTCCTTCTTCCATCTGTGTCTTCTTGAGAGGTGCTTAGCATTTCTTTTATTTATCTACTTATATCTTGCTTTACCTGATTTAATATTTCAGTTTTGAGCTCATCTACAAGGTCCCAAAGATATCTGTTAATGTCCATTGAAGCTGTGTCTGATGTTGCATGTTTGCTGCCCTGTCTCTTTTGTTTTTACCTCTCCTGGATCGATGTTCTCAGGGTTTAGGGCTGGGGGTGTTTTCTTATTTCTCTCTCTTGTCATGTTTTTGGTTTCTTCCATACAGGTGTTAGCCCCTTTCCTTGTTGGTTATGGTTCTTCTGAAGCATGCTGGTGAGGGATTTCTGCCCTCTACTTTTGCTCTTATCACTGAGGTGTAAGCAGGGGCTGCATATGCTGGCCCCTCCCCACCAGGCCAGTCAAACTTCAGGGGCTTTCAACTAGGTTAGTGTGTGCTAGGCGTAGGAAATCGGTTTGGAATGGCTTATTGGGTCCTGGCCAGGGGTGTGACCCAGGCCAAGCAAATCTCACAAATCTGCTCTGGGGAGGGAGCAACCAACTGAAGTCACTGCTGTCCCTAGTTCAGGCTCCTCCTGTCCAATTCCAACATGTCTTCCATTTGGTAGCCACTTTCCCATGGAGGGGGGTCGTATTCCCAGCACTGACCATGGATTAATGGAGGTGCCTTCACTGGCTCTGTTCTCCATTGGGCTCACCAACCCCTGACTTCAGTGCAGCTGTGGCTCCTGTGAGTCACGGCAGGAGCTAGTTAGGGTGGCTCTGTAGGTCACAGCGAAAGTGTAATGTCCACTAATTTTAGCTGTTCCAATTGTTGCCCTGAGACTGCATGTTTTATGAGCTTTTTTCATTTTAGTTTCTTCCTGTGTCAAGAGGATCCATCTCCCTCTGTCTGGATCTCTCCAGGATGTTTTATTCTGGCATATGAGTTGTTTCTCCCCAGGAGGCTCTGTATTTTGTTGCTCACTGATCAGCCATCTTTAGCTCCTCTGCACATAGAATTTTAATATCATTTGTATTGAACCCTGCTTTTTCACTGACACCTATCAATCTTTGATTATTTTCTTTGTATGTCTTGCAGCTGTTGAATTATTTCCTGATTCCTTATTATTTTTAAGAGATCTTTCCTTTCATGATCACTAGCTGTAATCCTATCTTCAAGATCTGAAAGTCTATCTTCAGTTTCTTTCAAGTGGTTTTTGCCAACTTGCAATGGAAATTTTGATTTTTTGGATATCTCTTTGAATCTATTTCATGCATTCTAAATCTTTCTTATGTTGTTCATTGAAGGTCTCCATTTTCCTATGTTCCTCTATTTTTATCTATCTTCTTTAGATATGCTTAGCAATTCTTTTATTATGATTTTCATTTCTTCTTTTACCTCATAGTATTTCTGATCTAATTTGTTTTATAGCCTTGCTAAGTTTTTACTTCAGTTGCCATCATTTCAGGAACTTCAAATGTGCAATTCCCAATCTCTTCCATGTTTACATCTCCTGGACTTGCTCTGCATGGGTTGGAGGCCAGAGACTGCCATTTGCCTTTTGGCTTGACATTTTGCTGGATTCTTCCAGACAAGTGAGTTGTAGGCACTTCCCATGTTGCCTACAATGTCTCTGAGGCATGGCTGGCTGGTTCTCCTGGCCAATGCTGGCTACAGGTACCCGATGGTGGCTGGTGTGCTTGCAGGGGTATGGGTGTCTGTTGCTTCTCCTGGCCTGCACTGTAACTGGCAGGAAGTATCTTTGATGATGGCTAATATGCCAACATAATTTTCATTTCATAGCTTGAGGGTCTCTGAAGATCCTTTGAATGCAGACCACAGCAAGTAGAAACCCAATAAAAAGGCCAGGGGTTTAGCTCTATGGTGTAAGTGCCTGCTTGATAAACACAAGTTTATGAGTTCAATCTCTGGAACCAAAAAACAAAAAATAAAAATAAAAAATAAATCACAGTAAAAGGTGGTCTAGTCAGATGGGGGTAATCCATAATGTACCAAGATATTAGAATTTAGTGCCATGATACAGAAAGTGCAATGCTTCAAGTTTAACATAAATGAACCCAATACTTTTAGTTTAAAATCATGTCAATTCTGAATTTATCACTATTTTCAATTTTTAAGACA
>PVLA01006526.1:0-122185 GCA_004027455.1 Hydrochoerus hydrochaeris
AGGAGGAGGGGGAGAAGGAGGAGGGGGAGAAGGAAGGGGAAGAGGAGGAGGAGGAGGAGGAGTCTTTTCCTGAAAAGATGAAAGATAAAAGGGAAGAAAAAAGCCAGAAAGCTGTGACCCTAAAGCGACAGTGAAAATGGGGAAGGGATTTGGAGCTGAAGGGAGCAGGTAAGTGGGAAGAGGAGGACGGGACTGAAAAAGATTCACACCGCGCTGTGTCCACACACTCCTCCCCCGGCCGGATGTACACTCCATGTACTACAAACATGTCTGGATTAAGAAAGAAGTTATGGACTTGCAAATGTACAATGAAGAAAGGCATGGAGAGTGAGTTCCAAGTTCCAAAATAATAGAACTGTTTCCTTTCTACTTTGAAGATTAAAGAAAATTTAGACAAATAGAAGGAAATATTACTGTTTGCATATTGGGTAAGAAATCAACTGATAACAAATGTTGGTGAGGCTGTGGGGGAAAAGGAACACTGCTCCACTGTTGGTGGGAATGCAGACTGGTGCAGCCACTATGGAAATCTATATGGAGAATTCTCAGAAGACTAGGATTGGAAGCTCCATTCAAACCAGCTATTCCCCTCCTGGGTATTTTCCCAGAAAAACTGAAAAAGTCATGTCACAGTGATATATGTGCACCCATGTTTATAGCAGCACAATTTGTAATAGCTAAATCTTGGAAACAACCAAGATGCCCATCAACCGCAGAGTGGATGAAAAAGATGTGGTATTTTATACAATGGAATATTACTCTGCTATAAAAAAGGATGATCTTGAGGCCTTCATAGGCAAATGGAGACAACTTGAGACTATCCTCATTAGTGAAATAAATAAGAATCATATTTATAAATATCACATTGTGTCTCTAGTGTAAAATGTAATAAAAATGTAGGAGTAATAAAACCCAAAGTGTGTAATTGCTATTGCAAAAAAGAGAGGAAAAGAAAGTGCTCTAAAGGATATAACTGTATGTATGTTTAAGTGTGTAGGATTGATAACCATGTTGCTAAGTTTTTGTTGGATAGGTGAACAGAACTGTTTGCAGTCTCACTGTTTGAATGTCCACTTCGTATGCTTTACTTTTGTAACTTGAACAACTATTTCTAAAAGGACAATATGTAATTATCAACTAGTGATTTCTTACTTTTTTTTGAAATTATGTATTATTTCTACCCTTTCTGTTTTGTTTTTTTTTAAATAAAATAAAAAAGAGAATAAAAAGTATTCCTCTTTATAGAGTGAGAACCCAGAGAGAAGGACTGATTAGGGATGGGTGAATAAATGACTCATAATATATTATCAACAGGAAATAAGATGTGGGGGCAGACACACCTAAACTGGAGGTGCTGACGGTGTATGCTTACCAGGAATGCCAAATTTGAAAAGTTCTGCTGAATGGATGAGTGATCAGTCAGTACATAAAAACTGTATTTGGTTAAGGCTACCCATATTTCTGTATTTTCTATTGAGTTTATGTATCAGATGTTTAATTTGATTTTTATTCATCTGAAAATTAGTATTCTCCTGTGACCCTTTCAAAGCACCGTTATTAATATAGAAAGTGCTTTCTCATGAAGTTCTTATTTTAAGTGATACACAATGAGTCCTCCTAACAGAACTATCAGCAGGACACTAATTCATGTTAAGAGTTGTTGATTTATCTCGTTAACACTGACCAAGTTCTGCCTCTATCCACACACATCTGTCTCTAGTGATTCTATACCACTGAATTGTCATGACTTCCATTTGCAAAGCCACTGAGGTGACCCTTTCTTAAAGTCTCTTCGGCCTGGGGCTGGGGATACTGAGTCCTGGCACCCAGGTCATGGGGGTGCCCATAGAGATGTGTTCTAAATGCATCAAAGGAGAGGCAGGGAAGGGCTGGGAACCCCTCATGAGGCTTGGTTGGTTCCGTGCGCTCTTGCATTCTGCTGGCTTCCCCTGACGGAGCCTTCACCTAGCAGATAATCACACCGCACCCTGAAGGACATGGGACTTGGATTAACGCTGCCTTGCAGGGCAGGACTCTCATGGTGATCAAGGAGCCTCCTCTCCAAGTAAAACCTTAGCTTTGTTTTAAATGATGATTTCTTTTTCTGGCAAAAGTCCTTTATACCTTCTTAATGTTATCCCACTAAAAGCAGAAAATGGCTTTCTGGAAAGTCTTTCTTGCTTGAGAAAATAGCTAGAGTACAAGACATGTCAGTTTTAGAAATGGAACATGTGTATTTTTATAGGCCATTATGAAATAAAGTGCCAGTAACTTTAATGATGATTATTTTTAAAGCATATAATCATTATTTTACACACCAATTTGCCTCCTTCAGAAAACTTGCAGGAGTCAAGATCTCAAACTAAACCCACTTTTCTGGATTTCCAAACTTGATTTGTTGTTTTAGTTTGTGTTGTTTTTGTTTTTCTTGAGGATAAAGAGAAATTCTTATGAAGCACTGTTCTAGGATGTGGTACCCTGTCCTTGCCAATGGAAGGCAAAAAAACTTTTAAAATTGTGTTACCCAATATTATGGTACAATATGGACACAAAATCTTAATCTAAATCTCCTTGGCCATATAAAACATGTCACATAATTATATTTTTGGTTAGGGAGGAACATTACAAAATAAATATTTCTCCCATAGAGCACACTGGGAAATGTTTGCTGACACCTACGCCAAACCCAGCAGGTTCCCTTGGAGGAGTTTGGCAAAGAACAGGCTCCTCCTTAATGAGGTGCTGGGCTTGGTTGACAATTAAACATTAATTTTTTTTAAATGCTACATTTAAAAAATGAAGCTCGAGGCCTGCATGTGGGTGTCTGCGCCTTCTGTGTTCCTCGTCTGTGAAATGTCCCGGGTCAGTGGAGGACTGTCTGCTTTTATTGGATTGCAACCTTCTCTCTCTTCCAAAAGCTGCCTGTGGAAAATGTCAAGAAGTCTCTCTCCCTCTCTCCCTCTCCCTCTCTCCCTCTCTCCCTCTCTCCCTCTCTCCCTCTCTTCCTCTCTCCCCCCTCCCTCCCCCTTCCTCCCTCCCCCTTCTCACAATTTCTTTTCTTTCTCTAGCTCCCCTCCTGGGAAATTCTTACTGAAGTATCTGTTCACAGTTCCTCCTCTCTGATTCCAGGGTATCAGGCAGGCTGATGAGTAGGCAACAGGGCAGCGGGTACTGCTGGGGCACTGTCCCCTCTGTCACTCCTAGCCTGGGTCACACTTGATGTCCAGTTGCGCCCAGGTGATCAGGCTGGAAGTGTGACAACTGTAGAGCTGGCTGGGGGCTCTCTCACCTCTCGCCCGCCATCCCCGGGGAGATGGGCAGCCTCCTCCTCAGCAGCTCACAGCTCTGGGCTCCACGTCCGTCCAGCTGTGGCTCTGCTCTCCCATCCGCAGCAGAATCCCCCTCCCGGCTTGCACACTCACATCTACGTCTCACTCCACACCAAACCCCCAGGCTCTGTGACCCTTCTGTGCAAGCCCAGTAGGGACTGCACGTTTAGTATTCTGGTATTTTCGATGGGACTATATATTTCGTTTATTTATTTTCTTACTTGTTTTTCACATTACCAAGATTCTAACCCAGGTACACCCCCACTCTAGGCAAGGGCTCTGTCACCAAGGGACAGCCCCAGCCTGCACACATGAACGCCCTAAGATCCTAGAAAGGTTTCTCCTCACCAGCTGCTATGGTCTCAAAGCACCAGAGCAAAGCAGGGGGCGCAGAGGCAGGCCAGTCTCTGAGATATTCTTCTCATCCCAACACCTGCCCAGGCCTTGAGGATGGAATTTGGCAACACCTGAGACGCCAGCTAATGTCTAGGTTCTAAAATCATTGAAGTGGCAAAAAGATTTCTTTTGAAGAGGCTAAGAAAAGAGGAGCTTAACAAAATGATTCCAAAGATTTTAGAGATTAGAAGTTTAAAAGAAGGCAGGAAATACTCAGAAAACAAAAATAAGGATAGGACATATGCTTGGTTGGACACGAATACAAGCGAGTTCCACTCCACCCGGTGCATAGAAAGCAGAAAATGACGCTTCTCCCATCCTAACAACTGCAAATCACCTGATGAGTTACAAAATCCTATTTGTTTTAATCCACCAGAAAGCTAAGATCCCGGAGGCCCCGGAAGCCTGGAGTCTAAGGAAAGACAGCTGCTCGGGAGAGATGGAGCATAAGCCCGGGCTTACGGGTGAGGAAGGAAGAAAAGACACTGGGTGCTGCGGAAAAGTACGAAGAGCTCAACTAAACTGTTTAACAGATTACTAAAGGCAGAGAGATCATGCAGCGCGGGAGGAGGCAGCTCTGAGAGCAGGCAGGTTTCACGCCTGCCTGAGGCCCCTAGGCTGGGGAGAGAGGTGTGAAGGCGGGCTCCTGGGTGGTGCAGATCTGGGTGAGGGGATCCACCCAGATCTTCTCCTCTGAGCTCCCTCCCGGGAAGGGGCAGCGAAGCCTGATGCAACCCGCTGTAGCTAGGGAAGGGTGGGTGACAAAAGCCCTCCATCCCTCATACGCCAGGGACATACATACACTCGTATGTAGCAGCACAAATCATGATAGCTAAATCTTGGAACTAGCCTATCAACAGATGAATGCATAAAGAAAATGTGTTCTTTGCACACAGGGGAATAATACTACTCTGCCATAAAGAAGGATAACTAGAGACATTTGTAGGAAAATGCATGCACTTTGAGATCATAATGTTAAGTGAAGTAAATCACACGCAAATTTAAATATCACGTGGGTTCTCTTATGAGAAACCTAAATTGTAATTAAAGAGCAAAATAAAAGATAGATAACAGGAAGAAGGGAGCTAGGTCTTTCTCAAATTGGGAGGCAGTCAAAAGATGGCAGGAAGGGGAGGAAAAGGGGAGTGGAAAAGGAGGGGAAAATGAACTAAGGTGTGTTCTCAACTCTGCCAACTCCTCACAAGGAGTGTAAACATCGTATCCTTGCAATCCTGTACTGAAAACCCCAAACAAACAGCGGCTCCACACCCTGGGCTGGTTGTGCTGCCGCAGGCTCTCCCGCAAGTGGGAGAGGGGCAGGCTGTGCTTCCCTGGTGCCTGCGTGCCACAAAGCACAGCCTGGCTGCCACAGGAGGGAGCAGGGTTCCCAGGAAGGCCGTCTGCTGAGACCCAGACACACAAGGACTGCCTGGCTGAGACCACACTGGGGCCTGACACACAGCCTACCCCGGCACTAGTCCTAAGTGACAATAGTCCACACCCAGAATGCAGGACAGGTACAAGGAGAAAGACCCTCTGGGGCACAGACACAAAGGGAAAGCTGAAAATTAAGGAAGAAGAGGAAGACTGAAAAAAATCCTCAGCCTCCTGAGGTAAATCCACACTTCTCAAAGGAAGAAATACATACGGCAAATAAATACATGAAGAAATGTTCAACTTCACTGGTCATTTGAGAGATGTAAACAACACTGAGATGCTGCCTCACCCAGAAAGAGTGGTTATCATCAAGAAATGAACCAATACCAAATGCTGGCAGGCTGTGGGGAAAAGGAACCCTTCTCCACTGTTGGTGAGAGTGTAGATTGGTACAATGACTGTGGAAATCAGTATGGAGATTCTAAAAATACCAGGATTAGAGGTCTTTGACCCAGCTATTCCCCTTCTGGGTATCTTCCCAGAAAACCACAGTCATATGTATGCACCCATGTTTATAGCAACACAATTTGTAATAGCTAAATCTTGGAAACAATGCAAATACCTATCAACTGAAGAATGAATAAAAAAGATATGGTAGTTTTATACAATGGAGTACTACTCAGCCACAAAGAAGAATAAACTTAGACTTTTATAGGTAAATGGATGCAACTTGAGACCATACTCATAAGTGAAATAAATGAAACCCATGTGTGTAAACATCATATTATCTCACTAGTGTGAGAAGCAGGACAAATAAATAAGATCCAAAATGCAAAATATGTAATCAATGTTGTTAATTGGAAAGAAACCGTTCAAAAGGAAAGATAAACTGGGATGGGGAGAGGAGAAAGGAAGAAAAGGAAGGGGAAATATATATATATATATATATATATATATATATATATATATATATATATACAAGATAAGATAGTCATAATACTATTTTCTCTTGGTTCATTGAAAACAAATGTTTTTATTAATATTGTTTAGACAATATTTAGTGCCTATATCTTGTACTCTGAGCAACTACTTTGAATATAACAACACACAATCTATTCATTATTGTTACCCTCCTAGTATCTTGTTTTGAAACTCTGCTTTATTTTTTTTTCTCTTAAAAAAAAGCCTCTGCCCTTCTCATCATGACCACATGCATAATTTGTCTGGAAGCTCCCTGAATGCACATCAACAGCAAACTCTGAGCCAGCTCGCATCTTGATTATGTTCACTCGATCCAGCAAAGGAAGCTAAGTGCTCACTTCCAGGCACAAGGACTATCCTCCTTTTTCTCTTCTATGCGTGGTGTCTTCCATTCAGTCAAAAATTAGGAGACACACAAAAACCCAGGTTGTTTGGATTTTTTAATCACTGTTTGCATTATAAATGTAATTCTATTTTTAAACAGATATATGATGTTATAATTATATATTTCTTCTTTAATGAGTTTTGGTCATTGGAGTCTTTCAGATACCTGTTTCCTTTTATCGGATGTACCAATGTGCTAGCTGGTTTGTTGTCAAATTCATGCCCATAGATTTATTCATTTGTATTCTTTTGGTGATCTTGCAATGCCTGTAGGGTCTGTAGTGATTCTCCTCTTTCATCCCTGACACTGGTAATTTCTGTATGTGTCTTTTCCCCCTAGTCCTCTATAGGAGTACCAATTTTATTGATCTTTTCAAGGAACTAACTTTTGTTTTCAATGACTTTCTCAATTTCATTTCTATTTTCAACTTTACTGATTTCTACTCTTACTTTTATTGTTTCTTTTGTGTTGCAATGAATTTTTTTTGAGACAGAGTCTCAGTGTGCAGTGCAGGCTGGCCTCAAACTCACAGAGATCCTCCTGGCTCAGCTTCCAAAGTGCTGGGATTACATGTGTGTGCCACTGGGCTTGACCTGAATTTTTCTATTGTTTTGAGGTTTTTTTCTAGTTTCTCTGTGAGGAAGCCCTAGATTATAGTTTTTTTTTTCCTGTACTGGGAATCAAATTAGGCAATATGCTAGAACTGAGCTACATTCACACCTGTTTCAAAAGTATTATTAGTTTTTACTTTTTTATTTTTATTTTTTTATTGGCATCAGGGATTGAACTCACGACCACGCACTTGCAAGGCAGGTGCTTATGCCACTGAGCTAAATCCCCAGCTTAGTTTTTATTTTGAGACAAGGCCTGGCTGGGTAGCTCCATCACGACTCCAGCTCTCAGTCCCCATCTCTGCCTCCCAGGTGCTGGTATTACAGGCATGAAGCACCACCCTTGGCAGGTGATGGATTTTTAAATTTTCCTTGAGACTTTTCTTTGAGCCATAGGTAATTTAGAAGTGTGTGGTTTAATATCCAAATATTGGGAGATTTTGCAAGAAACAATTCATAACAATTTCTAGTTTAATTTCTTTGTGGTCTAAGATCTTATTTGTAGAGTTTTAATTGTTTAAAAATTGCTACAATTCACTTTATGGCTCAAAGTACAATCTATCTTGGTGAATGGTTCGAGTGAATTTGAAAAAATGTAAAATCTACTGTTGTTGAGTATAGTGTTATGATGAGGGCATATTGGTCTGTTTTAGATCTCAATTAATTTTCTTTTTTTCAGCTTCTTTTATTAGCCCATGATAACAGTACACAATGATTACAGTCCTCATGGGGAGTGGGTACCTGGACATAACAATCGCAATTCCCTTTCCCTCACTCCTCCCCACTCCCTTCATTCCTCAGTCCCCTTCCCGTTTGAAAATGATTTATTCCCCTACTTCCTATTATCTATCTTTTATTTTGCTCTTTATTTATACTTTGGGTTTCTCATATAAGAGAAACAGTGCAATACTTCAGTTTGCATATTTGATTTATTGCACTTAACATTATGGTCTTGAGGTGTATCCATTTTCCTACAAATGACTCAACTTTATATTCCTTTATGGTAGAGTGGTACTTTTCCATACAACGTGGTATATAAATACCACATTTTAAAGATTCATTCATCAGCTGACAAACATCAGGCTACCTCTGAGATGTATCTATTATGACTTGTGCTGCTATAAACATGGATCTGCACGTATCACTGTCATATAATGTCTTTAGCTCTTTGGGGAAGATACCTAGAAGGGGACTAGCTAGGTCAAATGGAATTTATAGTTCTCGTTTTTCTTTAATCTCCTCGTTGATTTCTGCAGTGGTTATTCTAGTTTACATTCTCTGCAACAATCCCCCTCCTGCATTTGTTGATTTCTTGTCAAGGATCAAAGATCTGAATGTGTTTGGGGTTGTTTTTGCAGCTTTTTTTCTGTTCCATTGATCCATATTTCTGTTTTGTGCCAGTACTATGCTGTTTTTATGACTGTAGCTTTGTAATATAACTTGAACTCTGGGTTGTGATGCTTCTTGCTTTGTTCTAATTTCCCAGGATTGTTTTTGCTATTCTGGGTCTCTTCTTGTTCCATATGAATTTTTGGATTGTTTTTTCTAGTTCTGTGAGGAATGCTTTTGCTATTTTGTTTTATATTACATTAAATCTGTATATCAGTTATGGAAGTATGGCCATTTTGACTATATTGGTTCTGTCTATTCAGGAACAAGGGATATCTTTCCATTTTCTGATGTATTCTTCAGTCTCATTTTTTGAGAATGTTGCAGAGGTCTTTTACTTCCTTGGTTATGTTAATTAGTAAATATTTCACTTTTCTTGATATTCTTGTGATGGTATTGTTTTCCTAATTTCTTTCGCAGTAAGTTCATTATGGAACACTATTGATGTGTTAATTTGATTTTATGTCCTGCTATACTATTGTTATAATTTATATCCAGGTGTCCCAACACCCAAGCCTCATATCCTCATAAGGTGGGGTTTAGGGAGGTGACTGAGTCGTATGGGTGTTAGCCCATTGGTCCATTGATGGGTATATAGATAAATGTGATTGTTGTTGGATCTTATTTCTTTTTTCTTTTTTTGTTGGTTCTTGTCTGGTTTTGGAATCAGGGCAATACTAGCTTCTAGTAATCACTTTGGGAGCACTCCTTCCCTTTCAGTTTCATTTTTGAGGAATATTCATGTTACACTTTCCTCAAGTTCTTGTAGGATTCAGTGGTGAATCCATTGGGTCCTGGGCTTTTCAAAGTTGGTAGGTTTTTATTCCTGGTTCAGTTTCATTGCCTGCTATTGGGTTATCCCAGGTTTTTATATCTTCTTGGTTCAGTTTTGGTAATTCATATATATCTAAGAATCTCTCCTTTTCTTTTGAATTCTACAGGTTTTCAGAGAAGTTACTAATAATTTAGATTTCAACAATGCCCATTGTGATTTTACCTTTTAATTTCTAATTGCATTGATGTGGGTCTCTCCTTTTTGGAATAAGGTTGCCTATGGCTTTGTCTATTCTACTTATTCCTTTGAATAACCAGCTCTTTGACTCGTTGATTCTTTGTATTCTATTAGTCTCAACTTCATCTCTGATCTTTGTAATTTTCTTCCTTGAGCCAGCTCTGGATTTGGGTTGTTCTTATTTCTCCAGGACTCTGAGCTACTTCATTAGGTTATATATTGGGCTCACTCTGTTTTTCTGAAATGGACATCTATAGCTATAAACTTTCTTTGTGAGACTACTTTCACTATGTCTCTTAGGTTCTGGCATATTGTGCTGGCATTGTCATTTAATTCTAGGAACTCCTTGATCTCTTCTGTGGCATGAATTTTTAAAAAATATATTATTTAATTTTGATATCTTTGGATAAATCTCTGTGGTTTCTTTTGCCTTTGATTTCCAGTTTTATTGTGTTGTAAACAGATAATATGAATGGAATAATTTCAGTTATTTTTATTTACTTGAGCAAGGTTTATTTGTTAATAATGGTAAATTTTGGTGACTATTTCCCATGCTCCTGAGAACAATGTATATTCTGGTGCAGTTGGCTGGAACACACTGTAGATGTCTAAGTTCATTTGTTCAAAGGTTTGGTCCAACTCTGATATTTGTTTATCAATAAAGACCCTTCCACTATAATTGTGAGAGCCCCACTATAATTGTGTTGATGTTTACCTGATCTTTTATTATAGTAGTGTTTTATGAAGTTGGGTGTGCTGGTGTTTGGTTTGGTTTATATATGCTTATAATTGTTATATCTTCAGTTGAATTGTCCCCTTAGGCATGTATAATGACCTCCTTTGTCTCTTCTGATCAGTTTTGGCTTACAGAACACTTTGTCTGAAAATGGGATAGTTATTCCCACTTGGTTTTTTTGAGGGGTGAGTTTCCTGCAGCATGGAGTATTATTTTTCATCATTTCATTCTGAGTCTATGAATTTCTTCTTTGTGTTAAATGTGTATCTTGTATACAGCTTACTGTTGGATTTTGTTTTGGGTCCATTCTTACAATCTGTGTCTTTTGATTAGGGAATTGAGATTATTCACTTTGAGAGATATTATCAAATGTTGCTGATTCATTCTTTATCACTGCATTATTCTCCTGTTGCTGACCCCCCCTTATCCCTTTTGCTTAACTCTCCACACTGACTGATGCCTGCTAGTGAACCTTTTGGCATCATTTGTTTCTAAGATATCTATGAGAATTGTTTGAGGTGGTTATAAATTTCTTACTCAGCTCTCTGTCATGGAAAGGTCCTTATTTCTCCATCAATTCTGAAAGATACTTTTGTAGGATATATTGTTCTGATTTGGAAGTCATTTTCTTTTAGGGCTTGAAACACTTCCTCTAGGCTCTACTACTCTTTATGGTTTGTGTTGAGAAATCTACTGTCTATTAATCTTGTATTTACTTTATTTTCAATTTCTGAGAATGTCTTCATAACAGTAATAGACCCATTTTTTGTCTTAATTCCATCAGTTTGCCCTTGTTTTGAAGCCTTTTTCCTAGGTATGTACATGTGTAATGTTGTTTTGTCACTTTATATAATTGTTATCTTTCTGAATCTTACATAATTGATATCTTTCTCTATTAACATTCCTTGTTATGGTCTACTTCGATAAGTAATACACAACTTTCTTTGGATCAGTATTAGCATAGAATTTATTCACTGTTAAAACTATCGATGCTTTTATAGCACCAGAGAAAATCCAGAAACACTGTGCATAGAACCTCCCCAACTCAGTGCTTTAGGACCCAGGCTGTGGCATCTTCTGTCTCAACTCTTACTACATCTGACTCTGGGCATGTTATTCAACTTCTCTGATCCTGCTTCATTATTGATAAAGTGGAAATAATAATGTCCTTCATAAGACTGCTGTGAGGGGAAAATCAGCTGGTAACATTACAAACCTGGTAACTGTTCATTCTCTTTATTGACAAATGCACTAAAGGATTCAGGAGAGGAAAGGCTGTGAGCTGGGTGAAAGGCTTCATAGAGCGTGAGTCTTGAGCAGGGCCTGAGAAGATGGATTTGATTTTTCTATGGGTAAGGAACAAACACTGGCCAAGGTAGAATAAATGCTACGGTCTCTGGGTCCCAAGACCATCTACTTGGCTTCTATTCTTCACTTGAGCCTCCTGGCTCAGGCAACTCCCTCTCGGTGGCCCTGCTTCCAGCTCTGGCTAATTCCCTCCTGTTCAAAACCCCTATGATTTGCTACATGCCATGTGGCCCTCTAATTCCATCCCAAGGCTCCAGAGGTACAGATCTGCAAACCAGCATGATTAGCCCCCATTGCTGGCTTTCCCTTCAGCATATAAATCTAGTGCCTGGGATTACCTCATGCCAGGAAACCGAAATCCAAGTCAGATGGTTAAGGCATTAATAGCAGTGAGTGTTGTAAAGACTCAACAATGCAAACCTTCCCAAAATGAACCATCCTGACCTCCCTCGTGCTGACAATGAGTATGTGACATCATGTGTAAATGAGCCTTAAATTTGAACCAGGTGCCGAGAGCTGTCTGGCGTCTCCTGGCTGCTGTATTAACCACTAACATGCACAAGGGGATTCTGAGGCTGTAAAATGGAGCGAGAGCAATGGCAGTGACCAGGGCTGGGGTGCAGCAGCTGTGGCAGTGAACATTCAAATCACGCCCACCCTGTTAGGCCCAGAGGCCCCCAGGCCCTGTAAGGCATATTTCCGGAGGGCTGGGAAGCTCAGGGAATTTGGCTGCCTGCACTTGGAGACAAAAGCACCCCCATGCAAATCAAACCACTTGGATTTACTTCCCAGCTTTGATTCTGAGCTCTGCTTTGATTTGCATCTGTGGACTCTGGAGCTTCGCCTGCAGCAGTGGTCAGCAAGAGTCCAAAGCTTGTTGCATGCAGGTACAAGAAATTTCCACTATATTTTTGGGAGCCACAATTAACTTCCAAGGAAGAGAGCTCCAAGCCCTCAGGTGCTGTGATTTTCACCAGGCTGGAACCTGGAGGTGAAGGTATGTGTTTGTTCTCCTGGGATCACAGATCTCTTAGCGAGCCCTCCCCTCACAGCTGGTCACACAACACATAGGTACCACATAACGTTGGGAGGAAGACAATCAGGTTGTGGAATAGGAGTGAGGTGCCCCCACTGGGGGACAGAGCAGATGAAGAAGACTTAAAAGTGAGTTAGGGAGAAACAGTTCTGAAAGTGAAGTCTGAATAAAGCAAAGGGGTTCTGGTTGTATTTTCTGGTGCTAACTGTTCATGGTGCTCAATCTCAGGTTATTAACAACTTGGCCATGTTAGTAGCCTGTGTTCATTAATAAGTTCTGTGTTCTAACTGGTCTCTAGACATTGGACAGTGAGGCAGGAATGAGTGATTTTCTCTTGATAGAACTTTTCTAGAAGCTCCACAAATGCAGGTGAAAATGCACATCCCATAGAATCTGTTGCTCAGAGCATGCTCTCAAACCATTAGAACTCACCATGTGAGTACTGCACTGCACAACAGTCAGAGCTGCATGGATGGAGGAGCTGGGAGACAAGACCTGGATGGGAGATATAATGGGGGTGGCAAAGGTAGTTTCTTTTCTAAAGGGCCCTACAGGGTAGTTAGCCATGTAAACACAAAGCCTATGTGTGTTTTATAATGTAAAGAAGTTAAATGTAGCATCAAAATGTTGATGGTGGATTTCCTGTCTAAAGGAGCAAACAGAGTAAAAGTAAACCACAGTCTGAGAAGACCTTCCAGTTGAGGGAAGTGTGGAAAACTTGACAGAAGAGAAAGAACAATGGAGAGGGAAAGTAGCATGAAGAGCTCACACAAAAGTATGCAGGAAATCACTCATGGGAAGTCCCTTAAGATAGCAAAAGGATTTCTTGAAACCTCGGAAAAACACTCATGCCCACCTGGGCTGAGAATAGAACAAATTAAGTGTAAGTCTCTAAATGACTGCCCTCAAAGGCTGAAGGTGGGGCTCTGAGGCTTTTGGAAGATCACGACAGTGCTGCTTCAATCCAGAGAGACCCTTAATCTTTCCCAGCACCTCTTGGGACCAATCCCTTGCTCTCAGGCCTCCAGAGGGACCTGCCTTCTGCTGGATGTGAAGTTCGATCTCAGCTTGGCTCCCAGCATTCTCTACAGCCAGGATCCTACCCTTCAGCTTTACTTTTCAAGTTGTTACTAAATCTTTATGTTTTTACTTGTCATTTCCAAAATATACCTTGCATTGCCCTCTGCATTTGTTGGTATTTTCTTTCCCAATAGAGTTCTCTCCTGTCATTCTTATTGTTCATTACAATTTTATTTCAGCTGTAACTTCTTCCACAAAGTCTTCCTTATCCACTCAGAAGACAGGGACCCCCAAACTCCATGAACTGGTAAGTTCTGTGGAACCTTTAATGTCTCTATTCACACCAAGATCCATCAACAATAAGACAATGAGTTCTTTTTCCATTGAGTACCCATGGATGGCTTGGTGTGTACGTTTTGTATGCAGTCATCAAACTCTGTCCTTCAGGATATCCATACTGTCTATTAGTATATTAAAGTCTCCACCATTGGATTGTGAATTAGTCAGATTTCTTGTCACTGAGACCCAATACTTGACACTCACAGTTTAGAGGAGAAGTTTAATTTCACAGTTTCAGATAATTCAGTCTTTGGTTGGTTGGTTCCTTTGTAGTGGAAGGGTACAGTGGAGCAAAGATGGTGGCCAGGAAGCCAAACAGGTAAGCAGTGCCAAAGAAGAAACCAGGAACTGGATCTAGACTCCAAAGACATGCCTCTGTGACCCACCCAGATGAGCCCAGAAGTGTGCTTTGCTAATGCCCTGGACAGCTGCCAAGTCAATGAGGTTAACAGTAAGCTTAACCATCACATTCCTCACCTTGTGAACTGCATACCCAAACACATCTCCTTAAACCATATTTAATCTTCATGTAAAAACAAGTTAATAATTATGCTTAACATGCTATAACTCTCTTGTATACAACTGAGAATGAAATAATCCCTTTCCCATGATCTTGACAGTTCCAACATTTCTGATTAGTCAAAGTCAAAGTCTCTTCTCAGATTTAAGGCAAACTCTTAACTGTAAATCTCTCTTAAAAATAAAACATGACAGCATCTCCCAAGATCTGGCCATGCTGGAACTTAGGCAGCTGAGTAAGAAAGCAATTCGCTCCCCTTCCTGGTAAGCGCCCCTTGTGGAGCCAGGAGGAGAACCAGTAAGCGTCTCCCGTGAGCCTACCAGCGCGACAGCTGAGAATCAAACATCCCAACACCCACCCCCGTTAGCAACTGGGAGCAGAGGTCTGAGCATCTCTTGGGAGGATGGCCATATGCAATATAGCAAATAGAGGGGGATTTCCTTCTATCTTGTTTGAAGGCAAAGGTTGTTTTCACTGTTTTGCTTTGTTCTGATTGTTTTGCTCTATTCAATATTCTCTGGAAATTGGTTTTATAATGTTCTGTTTTTGGTTTGATTTCATTATACCTAATTGAATGGACAACTATTGTGAAGATAAAGAGATATACTATGGTACCTATTACTTCCCGGTATCCTCCTGTGAAGTTCTGTACCAATTTCACTGCATTGCCTTGATTGGCTTTGTTCTGCCTTGTTTGGTTGTATTTTAATACCGTCAAAATAAAATTTTAAAAAATAAAAAATAAAACATGAGTTACATAATCCCAAAGTAAAGAGCCTCGGGAAAATATTTTCATTGCAATAGGAAAGAATAGAGGGGTAGAAAAGAATTGGACAAAAACAAGACTGACACCTAGCAGGGCAAACATTAAACCCTGTAGCTCCATATCTGACATGTGAAGCTCATGTTGGTAAGATGTGAGTTTTAGGGGTTTGGGTGTCCCACTTGTATCATCTTCCTGGTTGAAGTCCACATGGCTTCTCTCAGTTTGGGTCTGCTCAGAATTTGAAGACTTTCTTGTCAGAAGTTTCATGTTCCTGGCATCTTCCATTTCCTGGGGTCACCACAGCACCTTTGGCTTCATTCCCATAGCTTTGTGAACTCCCTTCTAAGGAGTACATTGTCTGATTTCCAGGCCTTCATTTGAAACCTGGGTGGAAGTCTCTATAATCCCACAACTCTTGCATTGTCAATGTCAGTAAAACTAGCATTATGTGGACAACACCAAGGAATGCTACCAACTGAAGAAGCAGCCAGGGCTCCTTGGACCATGGTAGCAGCACACTCCGAGTGTCTGAATGACTGAGAACAGAAAAATGAATCAATCTCTTAGGCAGTCCTTCTCAAGTAGGGTATTAGGGGACTCTTTTTCAAATGAAAAGTTATACCTTTTTCTTTTCTTTTCTTTTCTTCTCTTCCTTCCTTTCTTCTTCTTCTTCCTCTTCTTTTTTTTTTTTGTGGTATTGGGGAGTGGCACAGGGCTTTCACACTAAACTACATTCCTAGTCCCTTTTTATTTTTTTAACTTTTGACAGAGGGTCTCATTAAGTCACTAAGTTGACCAGGTCTGGTTTGAACTTGTGGTCTCCCTGTATTGTAGATTCCTGGGATTGCAAGCATACAACACCACATCCTGCTGAAAGGTCACTCTTTTGGATCTTTGAGACTGCAATGAATGGGATCCTGCTGCATACTGAGAAGCCCTCAAGACATCATTCTTTTTGTCCTTGTTCAAAGTCTTTAGCTTCTTTTTATTGGCACTAATGTCTCCAACAACCATACCTCCTTTGGTCCCAACTTTACACATTCTTGCTTTTGAGCCAAAATATACATTTTCCTGCTCTTTTTTGCTCCTAATTCTCACTAAAAATCTGGCTGAAAGAGCCAGCAGTACCCATTTCATCCTCTGAATGCGGGGCTGCTTGGAAATTTCTACTTCCAGATAAATTAATTTGTAGCCCTAAAACTCAGTGTCACACAAAATCTCAGGACGTGGGCAAAATATAGACACATTTTCCACCAGTATAACATACATGCCCTTAATCAACTGCTAGTGAAGTCCTATTCCTGACTGAAATTTCCTGAGCATAGCCTTTGCTGTCTATTTCTATCAGCATTCTGGTCTTCTTAGCTCCACCCAGAATTACTCCTTAGGCACTCTTACAGTACTTTAGGTTTTCTCTAGCTGGCATCTTGAAAGTTTTCCAAATTCCACCTGCAAACTGTTTCCAGAAGCTTCTGAATTACATTCAATGACCCCACTCTAAGACTGATATTCTGTCAGTAAAAAATTAGTCATTTTTTCCAACACTGAGACACAGTACCTGATATCCACAGCCTTTAAGGATGTTGATGATGATGATGATGATGATGATGATGCAGATGATAACTTGACTCATTGTTTCAGGGGATTCAGTCTATAATTGGCTGGCTCCATGGCAGGAATGTCATGTGGATGGGCATGATAAACTAAAGATGCTTAGTTTATGGCAGATGGGAAGCAGAACCAGAGAACAGAGCTAGAGAAAATGTAGCCAGGGACCAGAAAGAGACCGTAAGTTCACACCTTAATGACTCACCCAGATGTGTGCTTTACTATTCATTAACCAAAGGATGACTAGTATATACACCTATTAGTGTCTTATACTTACATGACAGGGAAAATCATCTGCTACAAATGGGATTGAGATAAATTTCAAAAATTTTATTTCATGAGAACAAAGTTCTAGGATGCTAGGTCTTTGAGTTACTATAAACAAGGTTTTTGTTGCTGCTGTTGTTTTCTAAAAGTGACAACATTGTGAAATGTTTAATAACTGAACCCAGGAATGATTAGACATCTTATGGGGGATTTAGCTTAAAGGAAAAACTTTGGGAAAGCCATTTTTTTCACTGACATTAAATGCATGAATGCAACTCTATTTAGTCTGGCTAGATCATAAATTGAAGACTATTCTGGATGAGTGAAAGCAAAGAATTTACTTGAATGCAAATGAATGAGATCTTTAGACAGAGCCATGGAGTTTCCAAGTATTTTGCTTCTCTGTGAAATGTAAATATTTCCATAGTGTAATCATTACTGATTGACTTTACATATATCATGTAAACTTACAAAGTTTTATAGTAAAATGCTGTTTTTTACCCCTAAGTTTACTTGAAATGTTTATAAAATTTTGCAACTTTACAAACCAGGAATTAATTATTTAGATGTTTTTACCTTTCAAAGGCCAGCAACTATGGGGTAGTCAACTAAGTCAATAAACTATTTTTGTAATCAAGACATTTAAAAATACACTGCCTCCCAGATATAAGACAACTGAAGTCAGTGTGCATTCAATTAAAAAAAATCTTCACTGAAGTTTGCAAAATAGAGTTTTGTTATTTAGCTGGGTATTTTGTCTGTTTGTTTTGTTTTTTACTTTTGGTACCAGAGCTCAAACTCACAAGGTTGCATTTGCCAGGCAGGTGCTATGCTGCTGAACTATGTCCTCAGCCTTAACTTGGTAGTTTATAAATATTATTTCATGTGAAAGTTTTCATTTGTTCTTACTAAGAAAAATAAGGATGATGAGGCAAGTTTTTCACAAATCTAGACCTGTGTAACTTAAAAGACTGAATTTTAATATGATCCTCCTTAATTTTTTATATTAAAAAGATAAAGAGGATGGGTGGCAACATTTTTAATGTCCTCAATCCACCTGCGTGTATGTCATATTTTAAACTAATATAACAGCTTTCAGCACAGTCAGTATTGGCAGTGGAGCTGCCCTGAGCTGTTTGGAAGATGTGACACATCAGATTTTAAATTAATAAAGCAGAAGCGCTATAAAAGATATAGCTGCATGTATGTTTAGGTGTGTGGGATTGAGGACCATATTTCTAGGTTCTTGTTGGATTGTTGAACAGATCTGTTTGTACTCTCACTGCTTTAGTGTCCACTTTGTGTGCTTTAATTCTATAACTTGAATAACTATTTCTAAAAGAACAATATGTAATTTATCAACTAGTGATTTCTTATTGTTTGTCTTCTTTTCTTGAAATTCTGTAATATTTCTACTTTTTTTCCTGTTTTTTTTCTCTTTAAATAAAAAAAAATTAATAAAGCAGTCTCACTATAGTCAACACTATGGACCTGCTACGAGCAGAATCTTTCCCTGGAAAAACAAAACTCCAACAGTTGAATATATTTAATGATTAGAATCACAGGTATACATCTTCATAGTTCAACTTAATCTAGATTCTGGATATGTGACTTGAGACAACCCATTTGCCTTCGTAATCTCTCTAGATTTTAATTTTTTGTCTATTAAATGGCCAGGGACCAGAATACAATAGTATCTACCTAAGATTTACATGCATAATGTAATGCTTGTCCAAGCAGAGGTTCTAGCTCTTTACTGCCCTATTATTTTATGAGACCAAAGACCTTCCACTGAAAATGCAAAACTTTCTCGTATTTGAACCTCATGGAGAACTGGGTAAGAGATATTGGTAAGAGATAGTGTGTAAAGATGGCTTTACTCTTGCTTCCCTGGAGTGTCTCCTCTAGAGGCCCGTTCCCTTTGATCCCTAGAAACTATCCACCTACAAGCTGAGTCACATGGTCCTAAACACAAAAGCCAGGTTGATAGAAGCCAAGTTCTGGGAGCTCCATCTCTGAACTAGTAGTCACAGGGAATCCAGGAAGCTGATGATTCTCACATGGCATTCATCAGAGCCACAAGAAAACTTCTTAAACATACACAAAGTAAGATCTAACATGTTTGTCCTGTGCGCCAGTTATAGGACTCTATTAGGTATTTTGAGAGATGCTGAAACTTACATGACATAGTTCTTATCTTTTTTGTCAATTAAAACTAAGACAGGCTGGGCATGGTGGCTCACTCCTGTAATCCCAGCACTCGGGAGGCTGAGGCCCAAGGATTGTTGGGGGTTTGAGACCAGCCTGGGATACAAAGTGAGCTCAAGGCCTGCCCGAACTGCATAGAGAGACCCTGTCTCAAAAAGACAAAACAAAACAAAACTGAGACAGAATAAGTTGTTTAAACATCAGAAGTTAAACAACAGAAATTTAAAAAGTAATTTCTACATTATTGATGGGAATGTAAATTAATAAAACCTTTAATGGAGGAGAATTTAGTAATACTTATTAGAACAAAAAAGGCACGTACACTTTAACCCAGAATTCCAGCTTAATGGATAAGAATTTGTCATATAGATAAATATATATGCTAAATGATGTAGCTTTACAAAGATGATGATAATGGTAGCATTATATAAAACAATAAACTTTTTAAAATTAAAAATTGTGTATTAATAGGAAACAAAGTATGATACATGCATTGATGGGACATTATGCCACTGTTAAAAAGTTAGGTACTTTTTTTTTTTGATACAGGGCATTGAACTTGTGATACTGCACTTGCCAGGCAGGCACTTGTGCCATTGAGCTAAACCCCCAGGCCAAGAGTTAGGTGCTTTTATATGTATTGATACAAAATAATTCCAAGAACATAGTACTAAAACAAAAATAGATATATAGGACTACATCAGACTTAAGAACTACACACACACACGATCAGAATCAAATGGCAGCCTACAGAGCGAGAGAAAACATTTGCAAGCCATATACTTGATAAGGGACGAACAGCACAAATTTAGAAGGAACTATTACAGCTCATTTACAGTAACAAAAGCCCCTGAATAACTGGATGCAAAAATGGACAAAGGATCTCTTTAGAAATGTCCCCAAAGAGGACATATAAACCAACAGTTATATAAAAAGAGGCCTCAAATCACTAATAACATAGATGCAGAACAACTCACACCGAGATACTGCCTCACAAGCAGCTATTACCAAAGACAGAAACAACAAGTGCTGAGTGAAGCAAAGGGAAGTATTTTGAGAGGGATTAATAGCAATGTGTCTTTGACTGCAATAAAAATTTTAAAATTTAAACATTCACCATATTTTTACATCATACCTCATGGAGTTTCCTCAAGATTGTGCTTTCAATTATTTTGGATAAATACCTGGAAGAGGGATTTCTTGGTAATATGGTATTTTTTAATGTTTTCAAGAATGTCTACACTGTTTTCCATAATGGCGACACTAGTTTACATTCCCACCAACAGTACACATGTCCATATTTCTTTAGTTGTAGTCATCACTGATCCGATGTCCTGAATCAATTCAAGATGTTTATCTCTGAAGGTCATTTTGACTTTGGGAAAGAAACACAGTGCCAGACCTGCTGAGTAAGGTGGATGAGAACACACTGCAATGCCCTTATGAGTCTGCCTTTCCACGGGTGGCACTTGGCAGTGGCATACTTGTATTTATCATCATACTTCATAGAGACACTCGCTCAGAACTGATTCAGAAAGTGGCAAGAACAATAGGATAAGTGCTTTAAGTGAGAGGAGGTTTTTCTGAGGGTGATTAATGGTAATGTGTCTTTTACTATAATTAGTTTTCAAAATGTAATAATTCACCATATATTTTGATTATGCTGAGTCTGTTCATAGCAACATTATCCATAATAGTCAAGAGGTGAAAAAAGTCTAAATGTCCACTGGAGGATGAATAAATTGTGATACATACATACAAGGGAATGTTGTCTTAAAAATGAAGAAAATCCTGGCATGTGTTGCAAGTGGGATGAAACTCAAGGACAATATGAGAAAGGAAACATGTCAGTCACAACAGGTCACGCTCCACATGCACGGTCCCACTTGAAGAGCTGGTAGTCAAAAAAACAGAAAGTAAAATGGTAGTCTTCAAGAGGGGAGAATACTATTGGTCTGTCATGAATCTTGGTCACACCAGATGAAAAAGTTTTAGATATCTGCTGTACATTGTGACTATAATTAACAATACTGAATTATATACTCAAAGTTATTAAGACGGCAAACAAGTTAGGTGCTTTTTGCTTTAGATTTTATGATGAATGACTAAAAACAACATAAAATGCTAAGTGAAAAGCAGCCAAGATACAGAGGGAGTCCTATGCAGCATATATATATATATATATATATATATATATATATATATATATACACATAAGCTTGTGCATCCCCTTTAATACATACATTTAAACAGGCACAGAATACAGAGTTGTCAAAATGGTTGCTTCCAAGGAGAACTGGGTGTTTGGGGCAGAAGTGGGAGGAAGGAAATTTTGAAATGTTGGATCTGTATCAGGGACATATACAGTCTAAAAAATGAATTACAAAAGCAGTATATCAAAAAAATAGAAGATGGTATAAGACACTAATGAAATACATCAAAATAATCATAGATTGTAACAGGAGTAGAGGTATTCACACAACTGAGATTTAAGCTGGGTCTTGAAGAAGTGGGAGCATTTGGATAGGAATAAAGCACTGAGGACATTCTAAGTGTGTATGCAGAGGTGAAGGTGTGGGTACAATACTGAAAAGACCATACAGGCTATTGGATTCCTTATGCATTCATTCAACAAATAATATTAAGTCACTCTGGAGAACCAGACACTGAGAACTCAGTAATGGTACACTTACTTATGAAACTTTCATCCTAGTGCACACAGACAACACACATAAACAGGACTTTACGTGCCTATTTAAATATATGCATTAAAGGGGATGCACAAGCTTATGCATATATATGCTGCAGGACTCCCTCTGTATCTTGACCTCTTGAGGGTAAAGTTACCACATATGTCACAGACCTCCCACTAGGGGCCCTACCTCTACAATTTCCACCAACTCTCAGGGGCACTGCTGAGCCTGAGCCTTTAACATATGGCTTTAGGGGACATTTACGATCTAAAATTCCACATGGATGTGTATCCTTTCATATTTAAAAATTTAAATGAATAGCATAAGTACAGTGTCCTAGGAATTTAATCATTCACTTGAAAAAGGCCTGGAGCTTTTGTTGACTTTATGTTCCAAAAATATGTTATTGCTAAAAAAGCTGTTATGAAGTCAGAAATGTTGATAATATTACAAACCAATACAAGTTATTTTTCTGGGGAATACATTAATATTTAAGTAAGTGGATTGGCCAGTGTATTTCTAAAATACTGTTTCTTCTCTCCCTCCTTTCTTTCCTTCCTCCCTTTTCCTGGGCCTGGCTCATTCTAGGCAGGCATTCTATCACTGAGCTCCAGCTCCAGCCCCTAGAATACTGTTTTCTGATCAGGTTCCTGCTTAAGTGGCCAAAGCAGACTGAGAATATAGAAGAGATAGATGCTTGGAATCCATGTGATTTGAAGAATAGTCAAGCAATAAAGGTGTACATATAAGCAGTGTTTAACAGCTTATTCAGATTTTCCCCAAATATCACACAATCTGACTTGAAGAAATAAAGCTTATTTTCCTTGGTTGAAAGAAAACTCAAATACTGAAAAAGCTCAATGAGCTTAGCGGATTAAAGTAACTTATTCAAAATATGAAAGAGGAGTTGAGATTTGAACAGAAGTCTGGCTCCAAAATCTTATGAAATCCATCTGATGAGGTTAAGTTAGAATATCAAGGTTATGACTGAGCTGTCCTCAGACAAGATGTCTGTCTTGTGTAGCTTTGCAACTGAAAGACATAGGCGCTCAGTATTTGCTGAACAAATTAGCCAACCTCTCTGCTTGTGTTATGAATTAGCCCATTGTATATATACATTCAAACAAGTGAGAGAAACATGTCTTTCCCTTTATAGCACCCATGTTACAATATATTTTCAGCCATCTGCCCCTAACTCCCACCCTTGGCAATTGATTTTTCAGCCACCCATCCACTTTGTCTCATAGGTGACTACAGCTCTCTCTCCCACCTGCCCGCTTGGCTATCAGCCAAGTTGAGTCTGCTCTTCATAATTGCTCAGCCTGACCAACAGCCGTGCGAGTAAAGACAACTGAACATTATCATCATAAAAACATGTATTGAATTGTTTGAGAAACAAAAAGCAAATAAAAGACTGCAGTGAACAAACCAAAATTATTTACTTATCTTCTACCAAATTTTATTTTCCTACCTCATTATGGAAAGACTATCGGAAACTGGTAGAATGAATAAATCATGCATTTAAATTAAAAAAGCAAATTTCTCAATATTATGAAATGTTCTAAGACATGCTAAGGTCAAATACTGTGACATCCAAAAGCCAGGCATACAAATGTGGAGGAAACGATGCAAGCTTAACACTGGGCTAATTCTAATGCAGTCACAGAGTATAGTCAATATGCCAAGAAAGACGATTATATTAACTCAGTTGGAGTAGCTTTGTTTCTCCATCTATCTTTTGTCTCCAGAGAGTATACTGGCAATGTCAGTACTGCTGACAGCTCAGAGCAGAAATACCCTCCACACCCAGGTACCCACAGATTATGAGGTAATTGGATCTTGCAAAGGCAGAGGATGGAGAAAGAAAACAAAAATCTGTTCACACTAAAGAGATCTTTCAAAGTCACTGACATCTCACACAATGTTCACCATTTTATTTGTATTAAGATAACTTTATTCTCAGGCTCTAAAATATTCTTTCAGGATCAGATGGCTGTAGCTCTTCCAATGAGTGGAAAACATTTCAAATCCAAAATACTGTAGTGCAAATACAAAGAACACATTGAGAAAGAAATGAGTCCTTAATGATCTCTGCTTACTTCACTATCCTAGGAATATGGGAAAATTCAATGTAGATGCTTCATACGCAGGCAAATAGGAACACAAGACCTTGCAAATATGAAATGTTTTTACCAGAGGAGCACATGAAAGTCAATGATTAGCTCATAACTCATTAAAAACACATATAAAATTTACATGAAAATGGACTGCTCCTGATTTTCCCATCGGTGAATTTAACAGAGTGCTAAGCTGAAGTTTACCGAATACTGTGGTTATAGGATCAAACAAAGTCAGAGAAGTTGGGTTGATACAGTAACTCTGCCCATCAAAAACCACACAGAACTGCCAGATAGAGAACCTGGAATACTTTCAAAGTCCCAATTCTATACCTAGATTGTGGCACATTTCAGATGCTGCTTCTAGATTGAAAGGAGAGAGGTACAACAAAGATTTCCAGACCTAGAATGTTTAAAGGTCCTTCACACAGTAAATCAACCTACTGCTGTCCTGTTTTCTCCACAGCCAGAATGAAATAATACAGCACCAGCAGAGGTGTGAATTACCTCCATTCATCTTAATGGAGTGTTAACTTCAAAGGCTTGTTTTAACCATCTCAATGCTAAGCTCAAGTGTAAACATTCTGCTAAAAAAAAAAGTACAATCTTTAAACATTCACTCTCTACATATGAAAGTAATTTAGTTTTGGCATTTTGTCTTTTAATTTGAGCAAGTTTTCAAATGTTAGAAAAGTATATTTTGTGCTTTAGTTTTATTTTAAATAGTTATTACCTAATAAATTATGAACAGTAAGCCCATAGTAAGAAGGCCCATATTTTCCAGAAAAACATGAGGGGCACTGGAGCAGGGCTTTCTGGTAATCCCAGCCTGTGGCCCTGCTCTCGCTGGCCATCTCAGTCACTTCTTCCAAATTCCAAGAGAATGCTGGGACTCCAAACAGGCAATTAAATAAGATGGAACATTTAAGTAAAATAAAAGGGAACATCACCACACATCGCTTTTCTTGACATTAACTAAGTTTTAGGCCGAGTGTTCCACAGGTTATCCTTCTCCTTGGTCAAACCTCTAATAACGCCATCTCAGGAGCTGATTACAAATGTATTGATTGATAGCCAGCTGTCATCACACTTAACATTTACCCCGGGGGTATCTTTGCATCTGCCATAGATTTAGGGTTATTTTGGTATTCTTGAAGTTAGATTTATTTAAGCATCTGAACACCTATGTATATTTGGATCCATAATTTCATATGCAGAAAAGATGGTGAGAAGTAACCCATCAATTTGACCGTCTACATAGGAGCTCAAGTCTCATGGAGGCCCCATGGGAGGCTTGGTCTGGCTGATGCAGGAGGGTACATCTGGGTGGGAACTGTGGGAAAGCACCAGCAGTGCTTTGAGGCCAGCTCCTTGTAAGTGAATGCTGGAGAACGATTTTGAAGACAGTGGTTGTGCAAAATGAATGATGAAAAGAACCAAAGATAAGTTTTCAAGTTCTTGGTTGAAAGCAATTTCACTTGACTAATTTTGATAAAGAATCAGAGAAAGAGAGTAAACATTTAAGCTATTAAGGAAACCTATTTTGGTCTGCATCTAACCTATAGAAGGCCATTTAACCCTTTTGACATGATCCTGTGTAAGTATTAGCTCCACTCCACAGATTTCGAAACAGAAGGCTTAAATTGGATGCCTTCCATCGAGATCAGAATCCAAATCTTTCTAACTCAAAACCTTGGGCTTTTCACATACACCATACTGTTCTTAAGCTGCCACAGTACCTCTCTGATCTCAAAAGAGAACTTCAGCTGTCAACTTTTCAGCCCACTGCCTTAGTGGGAGGCAAAAGGGCATCTGCAAAAGCATGCATTTCCATACATGTAAATTAGCACTGTACATGTACTCTCTACTCTACATGTGGACCAGGATAGGTTACATTTTACTGATACACTTAAGCTTTGGTAGACTGCTAACCACGAGGTCCTTTACATAGAATACTCATGGCACAAAAATCCTACCTTCTGGCTGCCAATAGAGATTAGCCGTATTAGTGGGAAAACTGCAATAATTTGCAGCCTCCATACACAAAAGTTAATATTTTGAATGTTTGCCAAGAAGAATTTCATGATTTAATGTCAAACTGAAAAGCTCAGAGAACTCCCAAATCCATATAATAAGCAACAGTGAACACAAGAAAATTTCCAAAAGTTTTTGTATAAAATTTAGGAGCAGGGCGAAATACCAAGCAGAATAACCTCACAGTTTTGTAATTAGTGATAAATATTGACAACATTAACCCATAAGGTAACTATCAATTTGGTATATAAACTTAATACCTTCTCTAAACAAATGATTGACTCAATATATTTCAGAATGATTAAACACTTTTGTTTTGTGAAAGATACTGAGCATGAAAAGGCAAGGCAGAGAAAAAATTTAGCAGAACAGGTTATCTCCTCAAGGTCAGGAATCCAAAATATACAATAAGAAAACAGCCCAACTAAAAAATGGCAAAAGAGTTGAACAGACACCTGACCAAAGAAAATATATGGAGGTTCAATCAAGCATACAAGATGTCCAACGTCAGTCATCAGGAAATCACAAATTGAAACGAGGTACCAGTACATACCTAGTAAAATGGCAAAAATTCAAAACACTGACAAAAACTAATGCTGGTGAGGATGTGGGATAACGGGAACTTTCATTTGCTGCTGGCCAACAACTAAAACTAAACTATAGCCTTATTTTTACAAAACTAAACATATTGTTGCCATACAATGTATAAGTGCTCCTGGGTATTTACCCCTAAAGTTGAAAAACATGTTCATATAAGAATCTGCACATGAATATTTATAGCACCTTTACTCATAATTACCAAAATTTAGAAAAAATCAAAAGGTCTTTAATAAGTAAATGGATAAACAAACTGTAGTACAACCATATAGAGGAAAAATATTACATGCTGAAAATACACTGTCAAACCACAAAAAAGACATGGAATAGACTTATACTGCTGAATGAAAGCCAGTCTGAAAATGACACATGACTACTGTAAACCAATTTTTTCCTCCAGGTTCTTATCCTGTGGACCATGAAAAAGTCCATGAATAGCAGTGGGCAAAGAACAGGGTGTGGTTTACTATGAAGAACAAAGAAAAGCTCTCAATAGTGGAGCGGGGCTCCCAGGGAGGAAACGCTGAGGGGCCTAAATCTAGAGGCTCACATGCAGCCATCAGCAGGCACACGAAAGGGGCAGTTTGTCATTGGCAAGCGCCTTCTGGTGCCGTTTTCAAACTTGTCGGGTGTGCAGAAATGAAAGTATGGGGCTCCCACAGTTGCTGGGCCTCGGAGGTGAGGAAAGCAGGCTTTGTTAGCCTTTTGCCCTCTATGCGCAATGAAGGTTGTACCAGAGTTCTCAGGCCCCTAACCTAATCTGCTGACCCCACCCTATCTTCTATGTGATCCCAGTCATACACTACTGTAGAAAAGGCAAAAACAGGGAGAGAGTAAAAAGGAGCAGGGGTGCCAAGAATGAACGCTACTGTCATCTCTAGACTTATTTACAATGTTCTAATGTGAGCTCATCAAGTGTAAAGAATGGAACACACTAGCAAAAGACATTACTAACAGGAGAGCCTAGGTATGCTGACGGTAGAGTGGAGGGAATCCTCTGTGTCTTCTGCTCAATATATCTGAAAACATAAAACTACTCTAAAGAGTAAATCTTTTAATTTTTTTAAAGGCTGACTCAGTATATTTACAAATATCCTGAATTTATTTTGATTCCTGCTTTCCCTGACACATTGCCATTTTCTTCTGTTCTTCTGTTACTGACTTTCATAAAAATATATTTTTCATCCAAGGTGTCTTCTAGAATTATTCTTTCTTGCTTATAGAGGTAAATTATTCCTCATAAGCAGGAAAATATTTCTTTCACTTCTTGATCCAATCAAAAATGACAAGCGCTAAAGTAAAATTCCCAACCAAGATTCCGGAGATGAGCAAAACAAAAGCCTATGGAAGAAAAAAAAAAAAAAAAAAGGTAAGGAACAATAGTGTTTTTTAAACTTCCCTTCTCAATAATATATTTTATATTTTAAGATATATTGACTTTCTAACATAAGTAAAATAATATGACAACTCATTTCTTAAAACCCAAGTCTTAAAAGAAACAAAAAGAGTTTACCCCGAGTTTTTTCCATGAGAAAAAATCCTCTCTGCTAAGTTTAAGATAAAACAGTCCTGGGAATACAAAAATCAAACATGTTGATGTACTGGCACCTGTATGATGGAGAGAAGAAAAGGAAGATATTGTTGGATTCAGATGTGAGGCTCTAACAATTTTATTCATTTTATTAATTTTTTAAAATGGAAAACTCACCAATTACACCAAATACATTTCTAATGTCAGGAACATATATTGCAAATAAAACAATAATAATGTTGAGTGCTAGAGTGATCAAAGTGTGGCGGATCCATGAGGATGGAAAATTGGAGAAAAATATCATCATTAAAGCTTTTCTGGCCTGTTTAAAGGAAATAGAAACAGATTCAAACAAAGAGGAAATATCAAAGGTAAAACATTTGCTTAGAGAAACATGTACAGTAGCCATGATAAACTTATATGTTAAACTATTTAGATTCCAAGAATACAGCATAATCTAGTATTATAAAGTATTTGTATACATAAGCCTTTCTGTATGAGCTTCATACAAATTATTTTGCTTTAATTCAAGAAAAAAAATTTCGTTAGCAGTGTTTTATGTTGTATAATTTTTTCCTGTCTTTTTGAAACAGGATTTCATTCTGCAGTTCAGGCTGGCCTTGAGATCACTGTTCTCAAACCCAATGATCCTCCTGCCTCAACCTCCTGAGTGCTGGGATTACAGGCATGTGCCACCATGCCCAGCTTATGTTGTATAATTGTAAAAATTACCAAGAATAACACTGTGTGATGAAATATCAAAGAATCACTTTCCTTATGTTCAAGAAAAACAAATGATTCAAAACAGAAAAAAAATCATGCCATGGAAAAGAAAAACCATTTACTATTTTATTTAATATTGTCTGTTTCACAGCATTCAAATATGAAAAATAGTTCACTACACTTCCCAGTGCTCAGGCCACATCCACACATGTTCACCTGGTCCCTGCTGCAATTTTGGCACTGCAGCTGGCTTAAGTTGGGGGAAAAATCTTAAGGGCCCCTTTTAAAAAACAAAACAAACAACAACTCTCACAGTAAGAGATTCGCAATATTCATGCAGAAGCACTTAGACCTGAAACCTTGTTTCTGTTTTCTCAGAAGTTGTTAAGATCTTATGTATAGCAACTTGATGCAGAATGAAAATTTGTTCTGCCCTTGAATAAATTATAATTCTAGAGCAAGTAAAACATCTTGACTAAGATTAAACTAGCATGTCTATATGAAAATAAATCTACAATAAGTCAGTAGGAGTTTATTTCTGCTGACTGGATTTCTCCTCCTCATGCACATTCTTTTGAAAGCAGAATATATAAACTCCCAAAACTTTAGAACTACAGTCTCTAAATTGGAAACAATGCTGTGGGAGAGCGTAAATCTAAACTAACTCTCCAAAAGCACAAATTAGCTTAGTGGTTCACTGTTATTTTTGTGCTTTTATGGGGTAGTATGCAAGTATGAGGTCTTTGATCAATTACTTGACAAATGAATAAGATATACAAGCCTCCACGTGATTCATAGGTTCTAGTCTGCAAAGAATTAGGGTTGCCATATTAGAGAGCCCTGCTACACTAAGTAACAAAACTTTTAAACATACTTACAGGGAAGTGGATTAGAGGGACTGTCAAAAGCACAGCGAATAGGATGCATAACTTCACAGTCATGACAACAACATCATGTGGCAAGTACTTACTATAACCTTGTAGTAATTCTGACTCCACTTTGTCTGTAAATAAAAAAAAATAAGGACCATATTATAAACTATATACTAAGATGTCAATGATAGCAATATTATTTTCCATTGCTCTAATAGATCTCTGTAGGCTTGGATTCCCATTATCCAAATCCATCTCTGGCCTGTTCACTATCCTATGAAACACAAAGACATTACATAAATACCTTCTTGAAATGGACAATCCTTTGTTCCCCTTTCCATAAAATTAGAAACCAGAAAAGGCAGAATCCCCCAAACTACGATGAGAGTGTGTTTTAAAAGATCTCTTTAGAACTTCTCTATAATCTGAGGGTTTGGATCCCTCCACTCATTTGCAAAGTGTTCTCACATGCTTGGTGAATGTGGTTCCTGTGATAACCACATATGATGGGTAGTCAGTCACAATTTGTAGGCCTAAGTAACTCTCACACCATGAAAAGGGAGAGCTGGCAGAGCTGTGCATCCAGAATGTCTCAGTGCGCAAGCTATTACCTCCCCCTCAATATCACAGTATTCTAGAATCTTAAAGCTCTGTGCATTTTACCAGCTTCAACGATTATGTCACCTGTGCCTACATTTTCCATGAGGGAGAAAGAAGTGTTAGGTAAATGGCTAACTTAAAAGGGTAACAGTGTTCAAGAAGACTGTAACCCCAGTATGGTTTTAGAAAGGATGCTCAGGGGGGAGTTTTTTAAAAAATCAAATGTATCTGTTTTCAAGGACCTTAACATTTAATGGGGAGATAAGATGAATATATACAAACATAATAGAAAGTATACAGACATAAATGCACAGAAATGACAGGCCTAAAAAAAAGGTTAAGAGTCTGAACTGAGACCACATAGCAGTGTTCAAATCCCAACTCTTATTACCAACTTTTGAATCTCAGTTCTTCCATCCTTAAAATGGGGACAACAATACACTGACCTCTAGCAGCATGCCCCAGGGGGCTGTTTGCTATCACTGAAAGTTCTAGAAGGTTCACCATCACTGACCTCTAGAGTTACTGAGAACATTAAATGAGCCAGTGTACATGTGTGGACAGTCAAAGATGTGGGACAAGAGCGCCTCTAGAAGCAACAGGCGGAAACCTTGTGGTAGCAAACAAAAGGAATAACCCAAGGAGCACAGCAGTGGCTGAAACACAGCATGCAGGACAGCAAAATGGGGGTGGGTGACAGGGCTGGGGTGCACTGAAGACCTATAAAGCCAGCTCTGCACAGGGTGTGGACTCCATCTGGCAGGCCACAGGGGCCCAGTAATGACTTAGGAAGAGGAGAGTATTATGATCTGAACTAAGCAGAAGTATGGACCATAAAGAAAATCCCCCAAGAGGGATGAAAGTAGAAGCTTCCTGTCGTACTCACTGAGAGGTAACGAGAATCTGAACCAGATGTGATAATTGAAACGGGAGAGAAATGAACTATTTGAAGTATTATAGATAAAATTTACACAATATGAGGCTAATGGACTAAATAGGAGACTGAAAAGAGCCCCAAAATCTGGGTTCTATTTCCAAATCTATGAACTACTGTGTCTTTGGAGATACATGGCAAGCTATTTTATTTCCACTTTCTGAATCATAAAGTAAGTTATTAACGCTTCTTAACAACGTTGTAGACTTTAAACTGTTCTGGTTATTACGCAACATTTGGGCACTGGCCTCCTCACTAGAGGAACATTTTTCTCTTCCTTACCACATAATGCTTTAACATCTATAATTAGAGCCAGTACTATTAATCGAGGTACATATTTATAGGTCCTTTAATCTGACAAAACTTAAGCCCTGGGAGCTCTGGATAAAAGGATGCCAAGCAGGTACAGAAGCTTGAAAATTGAGATTACAAAATCAAGATACGTGTCACAGGCCTACTTTCTACTTTCCTAGGATGAAAACCTTTCTTCTGAGCCAGTCATCTTGTGTTTTGAACTGAGCCTTACCACATGTATGGGAAACAGTTCAACACACTTCTCTAGATGCGGACAAATCTCTACAAATCTCAGAAAGGACCCAAATGTGACTGCTGCAAGTTATACACACAGCCTTTGAAGTCAAGAGGCCATGTTGCCCTGTTCAGGGCACCCTGTCAAATGAGGGATGACGTTTACAAAGATTATCAGAAAGAACAGTGGATCAGCATTCAGGAAACTGCCTTTAATACTACGAGGACACTTCATCCCTATCGGCTTCAGTTGCTCATTAAAAAAAAAAAAGAAGAAGAAAGAAAAAAAGCTTTCATTTCCAGCTAGCTTTTTGGATAAGATCTCAGGCTCAATCAGCAAATTTTTTCCATATGAAAGAGACCAATTGCTATCCTGATAGAAAGATATGAGATTTTTCTTGCTTATAGAAAGAACCACTAAGAGCAAATCAACCTCTACATTGTTTGTCTTTGGAAAAGGAATGACTTTCTTTCTGTTCTGTCTTTATAGCTCTTTATCATCTACCCACCCCTACAGGACTTTTCCAAGATGGGTATTTCTCCATTATATAAAATATGGGTACTGTGAAGAATTGGAAAGGATTAGTCACAGAACATAACAGCTTTAATTGATAAAAAGGCAAATTATTACCTAGGTAACATTTAATTTAGATGGTAAAATTTTAACTTTTGTATTTAAGCAACAATAATGATGGATGAATGGGTAAAGAGATATGCCAAGAGCTTAAATAAAAAAATTTATTATAATAAAAACTTGGGAATGAAAGAAATTTGAATGACATTAGCAGATATAGTGTAATGCAGTATAATTTTAGGAGGCAGTATGGTAAAAAAGGCATTGGATTTGGAGGGAGACAAAACAGGATTTAAATCTCAATTCCATTATTAATTGGCTGCAGGTATGCGCCTAACAGCTTGACCTAAATTAACCCACACTCACCTTGTGGAGTTGTTCTAAGGATTAAATTGGGCAAAGGATATACAGCATCTGACACTTACTTAAATGCTGTTAGCTCAACAAATGTAGTAGCAGCCATCCCTACAGCACATCCTTTTCAGTCCAAGCTTTCGCACAACATAATACAGCTCCGGAGTACCTAACACTTCATGTGCCTAGTTCTCAGGCTCTCTGGATATTAGTAGGCCACCTGAGGTTTTTTCCAGGTGGTTTTACTTATTCACAAGAAGAAAGAGGTATTTTTGGACTTTTTCCTCAATGTTGAAGATTCCTGATAACATAGTTCAAGTATCCCTAACCTGAAAGTTGAAAATCTAAAGTGTTCCAAAATCCAAAATGTTTTGAACATAATGTCTCTGCAAATATTCTGAAATCTCCAAAACTGTAAAACACTTTCTGGTCCCAAAAATTTCAGGTAAGTGATGACCAGTAGTATTTGTGCCAGGTGACAATTTTAATATTAAAATTTTAAGTAAAAATTTGCTGTACTACGTCTGTTTGAATTACAAGAGGCATGGCTATATTAGCTTATTAATACAGGAAAATCTGATTGAGTTCAGGTCTGTATAAAATTAATGAACCCAACAATAAAAATAGAACCTATATATATTTCAAGAATTTTATCAGTGATGATCAAAAAAGTTTGATAATGTGTTTTTCTTTGTTTTTAGTGTGTCCAAGCATGGCACCATGCTCACAATGGAAATGCTTTTCTTGATGACACACACACAGCTCTACTACACCCCTAGATCAGTATAAAAATGTAAGAATGGATTTAGATTAATGGGATAGTCTATTACACTGCTGAAATAACACAGAGATAGAAAAGAAGGACTACATAAAGCAATTTGAATTTTCTCACACACTAAAAGCTCAACAGTAATATAGCATATACTAAAAACTTATCATAGTTCTATTTAAAATAGTAAGAAGTTTCTGAAATTATGAAACAATACTGATGATAATAACAGTAACACAGCACTAGCAGCAGCTCTCATTTGGGAAGGGCTATTATGTTCCAGGTACTACAGCAGGCATCTTACATATAATTCATTTCTGCCTCAGTACAACCTTATGCAGTTACCTCATATCACAGATGAGATGAGGGTGAAGTAATTTATTTGAGGTCATTGTGATAGAATACAGGAGTTATGTGATCCAGATTTGCTGGACTTCAAAATCCATATTCTTTCCAAAGGAATTAGGAAATGTAACAGTGCAAGCAGACACTGTCCAACAACTTGTCAGACTTGGGGAAACTCCAGGAGATAAGTGCCACTGCCAGTCATGTGGGTGCTGAAAACCTGAAACACGCCTACAAGGCCATCACCCAGGAAATGAGTCACGATGGCTAAGTGTCACTCTAGCAGTGACAGCTATTTAGTTGCAGAGTTGTCAAAGTCTTCATAAACTTAAAACTATATCTGGAATTCAACAAACTGAATGTAACTTGTGTTATAGTGTGCCTGTTTACAGATTAAAATCTTTATAAATTAAAGGAGAGCTTATGATTTTTTTCTTGTTCTAGACTTTCAAACTTTATTTTTTTCCTGAAGTTTTTATGAAAAGAAAAAAATTGAAAAAATAAAAACACAGCATGATAAACAGGGAATTTTTCCAAAGTAAAAAAAGGAATTTTATACTTGTATTATGGATTCAAAACTACCTTAAGAGAATTAGTAAGAAAGGTCATGGTGCATCATAGAATACGCATCTGATGAATTCTGTGATAACTAAGTGTGAAGGAAGAGAGGTGCCTGGTACCTAAGGAGGTGACTAGAGTCCAGTGCACAACTCTTCCCTTTTCAATTTGTTCTTCTGCAATAAGATGACTTACTCTCTCAATCTCAAACTTCCTAGTATATCAAATACAGAATTTTAAAAACCCAAAGACATTATTTTGTAGAAAAACATTAATGTTCCTCAACTTGAATTTTTACTTAGGTGTTTGAGAAAAAAATTTAATATGAAGTCATTAGTCTTAAACTAAACTCATGCTTTATTTTGTTTTTTTGCAGTACTAAGGGTCTAATCCAGGGACTTCACAATGAGCTACATTCCCAGCCTTTTTTATTTTGAGACAGGTCTCCCTAGGTCAGCAAGTTGCCCAGGCTGGGCAGAACTTATCCTCCAACTTCAGCCCCTCAGACAGCCAGTATTATAGGTGTGTGCCACCTTACCCAGTTGATTCACCTTTAAAAGAGAAAAATAAACAAATTTTTTAAGGTCCTGGGGCCACCACAACACTGCACTATAATCCTGTGGCCTAAATAAAGTGACTTACTAATGAAAGTCAAAACAGTAGTTAGAAATGAAATTATTTGCATAATGATTTATTTTGCCATTTATAATTAAAAGAATATACTCACCATAAAAAGTGAGGTACCCAAAGAGTGCAGCTATAAAGTAAATGAGAAAACTTAAAGCAATTGCTGTATTGGTTACATTCTGCATTCTTCTCTTTGAAGGGCTAAAAGATAAAAATGGCAAATGTGGAATTCATGAACTGAATTGTGTCTACAGAAACAAGTATCTTCCAAGCTAGTTAAGAGGATTCCTCAGTCTCTGAAGATCCAATTCATCAAGAACTATATACTACAACTCACAATTTGAAATTAGTAAATGAAGATTATACTTCCAGGAAACATTTTCAATTTGGATGGAATTTACTCTTGTTTTGCTTCATTTTGAACAGAATACAGTAATGAGAGGAAACAATTCATAAACAAGAATGTCATTTAATCTAAAAGCCATACAAGATAAAAAGACACACTTAAGACATTTGGAGTTTTTTAGGATTGCATAGTACCTTTGAAGCTCACAGTATATGGGCAAGACTGAGGTATGGCAGAGAAATGAAAAAGCCATAGTTGGGATAGCATAGGCACTCTGAAAAAAAAATTTAAGACATTAATCTACTGACACCACTATTAAACTTGACAACAAATTTAGTGCATATTTTTCAAAATATCAAATTTATTTAATGTATCTTATCTTTCATGAATCATCTCTTTATAATACTTTTTATTTAAAGAGACACAAATTTGTGGGCTTATGGCCACCCACAAATATTCTACTTGATAATTGGTCTGCCTATATGGGCCAGAATAATTTTTAGCTTGCTTCGCATATCATACTGCTTTACTATAATCCCTACTACACATTAAGAGGAAAATAATTTGGGTAACCAAATTCTTACTGCAATTCTCAGTCTTTCCTAAAGTATATATAATTTAAATACATCTTATTACCCTAAGTAGCAATAATCATTAGGGCTTTTGAACTTGCTTTTACTGACTCAATCCAATGGAATACTAAAAATATTAATAATGTCTTTGCACTGGCAGCATCTCTGACCACGAACTCTTTCAGGGAGAATGAACATCATTTATTTTACACCTAAAAACTCTTTAAGATTCCACATAACACATAAGCGTAAATTTTCTTTTGTTTTTATTATTAGAATATTTAACAAGAGCTAGCGGAAGCTGTGAAAGGCAAAAATAGTTACCTTCTAAATGAAAATACTTTACCCTGCATAGTAGGGATTTACCTTCTTTTTTCTGCTCTAAAAATATTTTCTCTTGAGTAGCTTTAGGCTCTTCAGCAAAAGAAGGCACAGCTAGACCTTTCTTGTGCTGTAATGCCCAGACTTCTAAGATAATGGAAGGAGAGAAGCTATAATGCTTTCTGCTGGGGAATGAGTTTAATTCACAATTCTCAGTTTCATATATTGCTCAATTTCCTGGCTTGTCAATTACCCTACCTAGATCTTCAGGAATATGGAGGACTTTGCCATGTGAAAGATGTGGTAACTTCCCTTGTGGGGCCAAAGAGGCATTTTTCAAGGGATAAAAAGGAAAATTCTGCATGGAGGAGTAACCTCATTAACTTTCTTCAGGAGTGGAATTGCATATAAGAGGGATTCTAGCATCTGGGAACTACAAAATGGCACTTCAGCAGAAGTAGTATTGAGGAAGAAATCTGCAGAAATAGGAAAGACTTTTTGCACTCTTCTACAAGAGGAACAACTAGAAATTTCCAGTGCCCTAAGGTTCTCAGACAAGGCAAGGGGACTTGGGCTTCTAGTCTCTACTCCAGCCATCATGAATTTCAATTTTGGAATACTGGTCTGAAAAGACTTTGGCAGTACTCAATCACTGGTCCAGTGTTCAAGTGGTTTAGCTGCAGACCAAAGTTCTACTCACAGGGGAAGAGTTATTGATGTAATTGGCTATTTAGCTTTACAAGTCCAGAGGGCAACAGGAAGTCTGTATCCACAGAAGACCTTATTGGCCAGACCAGACATTCGGTAAATCTGTTCTTTTAGGCAGAGACCCATTTAAAACAGGCTCTATTTTAAAGCATGCAGAAAAGAAAAAAAAAAGTGCCTGTTTCATAATGGGCCACCCTGCATTAAATAATATTATTCTTCTGGTAGGCAATCCTATACTTAGGACTTTCATGAAAATTAATTAGTTACAGGTACAAAGACCTAAGAGACTCTGTTACACAAATCTCTTAAAACTTGAAATGTGAAAAATCAACCAAAAGTATCTGTTAATAACTTACACACCTCTTTGGAGAAATGAAAGAGCTTTGGTTTACAATCATCTGTAGCATTTGAAATCTGTTTAAGAGTATTGAGGGGGAAAAAGAGAAACCAACAGCTATTAAAAGTCAGAATACAGCAACCAAAACAGTGAACTAATTATTACTAGGCTTTCAAACCAGATTATATTTCCAAACAAAGTTCCAAAATGCAATTTAGCTATTACTTTTACTTTTTCATCAGTTAGGAAAAAATCATTCATTTGCCTCTCTTTCCCTTTTTAGATTAGGAGTAAAAAGCACAAACAAAAGCTATTACCTGGAAGAGTTTCTCTGTATAATTTAATGTCAGAGGACAAGGGATAGACCATTTTTTAATTATTATCTGTAAGAATAAACACAATCAGCAATCAGATTATTTTTTAGCACTGATTATTTCTAATAAAATTTCATAAGAAAGTGATTTCAAACAGGTCAACATTTTAACAAATCTAAACCATTTCAAATAAGAAGCTAATAGAAAGAAGACTTTTGGCCAATATGATATTCTTGGTTACAATGGGGTCATCACCTAACAGGCCATGACCTCAGGGCCTGTGGTGGGAGGGAGAGGGTATGTGGTGTTTCACAACTGTTTTGTTGGAATCTTCCCTCTAACAGACTGAGTGTTTTGTCCCATCAACTTTCACAACTCCAATGACATTGAGGTATTTTTTAAAAACTGCAGCTCAAAAAGTTGTGTTTAATAACAACAGTACAAAATGATTATTTGTATCAACAGCAGACAGAGAAATATTAACAGCAGTTTGGGGGAAAGGTTACAGGCAGAAATAAGTAGAGCCTAGGTAAAAAGGGACTTGGGGATTTCTGATGAGTAAGTCCTTCCCCCTCCTTACTTTTCCAGGTTTCTGGGTTTTTGGTAAATGTGGAGAAAGCTGGCTAGAATAAGAGCACACAGCTAGAGCATTTCGGTTGATAAAAATACATTTTATAACGTTAAGAGAAATCCAGAGGGATGCTGTTTCCCAGAAATACTCAATGAAAATGTTTCAGAATTTTACTTTTGTGGCATCCTGTTCTTAGACCAATAGTTGTAGGGTGTCAACATTACCACTGTTGTCAGGATTTTAGGCACATAATTACTCTGTAAGTGTTTACCGATTCATAGCATACAAAGCTGATAATAAGCTCAGCACCCTAAGTTCCTGCCTGGCAAGCATGAGGTCTTAAGTTCGATCCCGGTACTAAAAAAAAAAAAAAAAAAGAAAAAAAATTTCAATACAAATAAAGGAAATATTTGTCCTTTGTGGGAAATGAATTGGTAAACACTATTCTTATTCCTATTTGGTGTTTACCTAGTTTTGGATTTTAGCAAATTCAGTCAAAATGTTATTAAGTGATAAAACAATTCTAAATAAAATACTTATTTTGGGGGCTAAGTTAATGAGGGAACTAAAGACTCACTCAATTAAAAATCTCATAAAAAACATGTTGTAAGAGTACATTGGGCATGCTACTATGACATTTCTGCTAAGTTTTCATACAAATAAAACTACTTTGCCTTCAAGAAAGATAAACTTAAGGCATTTGTAGTTAAATGGATACACCTTTTGATCATAATACTAAGAGAAATAAATGGGATACACAAGCTTAAATATCACATGGCTTCTCTAATGTGAGAAACCCACACTATAAATAAAAAGCAAAATGAAAGATAATGGAAAATAGGGAGATTTACTTCAAATCTTCCAAAGAGATTGGGAAGGGAGAGCTTTTGCAAATGCAAAGGAGAATGCCAAGGAGGAGTAGGGAGGGATGGGGGCTGGGATAAAAGGATTAGAAGTGTAATCACTATATATTGCAAGCATGGACTAAAAAACTCCCCCCAACTCCAGTGATCAATTTACCAAGAAGAAAAAGATCAGAAGCATAGTGTTTCTGACATGTTTTTAAAAAAAGAAAAGAAAAGGAAGAAGATAGGTTCAAGAAGAAGGTGGAGGAGAGAGGCCGTTGGTCCCTCTGGAGCCCTGCTGACACTGCTCCACATCCGGCTTCTCACATTTCAGAGACAGCTATTTATGGAGCACCTGCTGGGTACCAGGTACCTATTTTTTATACCAGTTACCTTGAGAAATGGTATTTGCAAGCTATTCATTTATTTTATCAGAGGATGGGCCTGGCGGTGCACACCTGTAATCCCAGCACTCAGGTGGCCGAGGCAGGAGGCTATCCCATGAGTCCAAGGCCAGCCTGGGCTAAAAGTGAGTTTGAGGCCACCCTGAACTGCATAGCAAAACTGTCTCAAAAAGACCAAAAACAAACAAAATTATTTTACCAGTTCATATTTCTAAACTTTCAAATAAAAATATTTCCGAATGATACTCCGAAATATATTCATTATTGTTTCATTAATTAGAAAAATTTGTAGGCAGCCAAGCTTTAAATTAACATAAATTCAGTTACCTCAGCTAAGTCCTGTGCAAACATTTGTCTCTATCCCATGGCTGTGTGGTGGGGCAAGTGGCTACCGATGACAGCTCGCAGAGTTCACACAGGACTTCTGTCATGTCTAACACAATTCTCAGCAGAAGAAAAGCTTCTGACCAAAACCCGCTTAAACAGTCCTCTATTTTGATTACTGACTTACTAAAATATTATTTAAAATATTGATCTAAGACAAACTTCTGGAAGGAATGTCAATCCATGTTTCTAAAATGGAACAAAAAAGGGTAAATCTACACTCCCTCAAAAACAAATCCATCTATTTATGAAATTTTAGATATTTTAGGAAGGGAAACGCTAATTTTTTAATAAAAAGAATCTGGGAGAACAAATAAAGTACAGGTTTTTGTATTATTTGAAGAATATAATTAAGAAGATAATAGTTCTCTGGATTCTTAAAAATTCAAATATACAAATTTATAAACATAATGACAAAGATAATCAATGAAAAAATTGTCATACTTCAAACAAATCTGTTAACATATATGCATGTTTTATTTTCCTAACCACTATGTATTTCAAAACCTATCACTGACTATAAAAATATGTCAATAAAAAAGCATTAAAACAGTCTAGAATACTTTTCTTTTTCCTGCTATTGACTAAATTTAAACTGTTCACAGGTAAAAATCTGAGAGGATGGTTTGTAAAGCATTACAATAACTGCAGAATAAAGGTATTATTTCCATATGACTGCTACAGTTGAAATCTGTATTAAAGAATATCTGCCATGACAGAAATGAAAGCTACAGTAGACACATTATATCAATATATTTCACCTGCTTTATGGTAGGGCCTGTGAAAACTAAATCACTCCTACCTATGCAATGCTTGGGCTGCCAATTATTTGTGAGGAAAAAATTTGGTATGGTACCTACAGTGATTCTCATTTGCTGCATAGGATACTCCTAACCAGGGAAAAGCTTCTCAACAATCAACTTAGGATGAAAATGCTTCCTGTTTCTCTCAAATATGGAGCTTAAAAAGTTTATATTCAATTCATTATTTGTAAGATATAAGTAAGAAATAGGGGGAGGAATAATTTTAATGTTAGTAATTTAGCAAATGATTCAATGTAAACCATTAAATATTTCTAGTTTTAAGTTTATTCAACATAATACTATGACTACTTAGGTGCAGTGGAGTTAGTCACTTCCGCTCTGTTTGAGGAATTTAAAGTTGTTTTGTCCCTGTGTGTCAGAAAACGGTAGAACCTAAGTGAAATGCAATACATCCTGTATTGACAGGTTTGACATTTAGCTAGTATGACTTAACCAGTGACATGTTATCTTGTTCTTATACGTGGCATTTTTCTCTCATTCATTTAATAACATGGGGGAGTTTAACAAAACCTGTGAAAAGGCTATTTGGATATGCACATTCTTAGCAAGTTAAAAATGTTAAATTCTGCTTATTTTCACATTTAGACACTGGCTATGTAATACACTGCTATGTAAAGAAAAACAGGTTTTAAAAAAAATAAACGAATATGCTGCCTTTAGGATGTTAAGATCTGCTTTAGAAGAACTAAAAGGAAAGCAAAAATTCTGGTTCTCTTTTATCTTTATATTGTAAGTATCACAATAAGTTAAATTTATCATATTTCCTGTTGCAATAAAAATGAACTAATTTAAGAAAAAATACATCCCACATGTGAACAAAAACAATTATTCCCAGTACTGTTTTTATGAAAATGCATCTATGTTAAGTAGCTACAGCAGACAGGGGAATATTCAAGTCCCCAATTTTTATTAGATCTGGTCAAGTCTTAGAAACTAAGGTTTCATTAATAGAACAAAGTTTCCAAATTTAGATGACTAGTCTCGAACTGACTTTACGGACCACAGCCCAACTGACTCTTTGCATAATATTGTACAGAAATAAACCGGTATTCCTATGCAAAGATTTCTATTCCAGGGATTTAACAAACAAAACTGGTGTACTTCCCTCTCCGGTTACTGGCAAGAGATGCTGAACTGGAAATGTGGCTCCAGCTAAGCCTCTTTAGAATAGGACACGATGCAGGAACAAAATCATGAATTTTTTGTGAATAAAAGTTCTTTTAAATAACACAGGGAAATAAAATAGGCTCCCTCTTCCATTGTAAAACAGTTAAAAGAAAAAGGTCATTAACACAAGTCCAATTGTAGTAAGGAGATAAGCAATGTATTGTATTTTAAACTTACCACAATAGCAAAGAACACCATAAAGAAAAATGATAAACTACTTGTGTAGCCAAGAAAGCCTGTAAAATAACAGTAAAATAAAAAGCAATTTACAAGGAAAGTGATCCTAACATACAACTAAAGCTATACATCTTGGGCATGTTTTCTATTACAGCGCTTGGTATCTGGGGCTTAGGGCTCAGAATAACAACATTCCAACTATCTGTCACAGATCATTTATGTAGCTCTGTACAGCAGAATTGGAACTGGCTTACCTCTAATGGTACACTGTAAGGAACGGCTGCTCTTTAATGTTCTGCTGTAAAGATTTTATTTTAGTGGGGCAGACAAAATACTACTGCAAACCAAGTAACAGGCTAACCAGGCAGAGCTTGAAGGCTGAACAACCTAAAATAAGGCCATGTTTAAAATTACTTACAACCACCACCCTTCTGCTAAAAATGTGACACTGTGCAATTTAAAAGCCTCTTAGTATTTCTCTCTTTTTTCTGAATAAGTGCTTTTCTATAACGACTTACCTATTTTGGGAAGAAGTGCAAGAGGGAACACAATGCCAACACAAATAATTATTAACAGTGTTTGTCCATCAAGAAACCAAGACCTAGAAGAAAAATGCTCTGTTTTAGGCACAGGACACCAGCGTTTTTTCTAATTCACACATGCACATATTACAAATATTACAATCACCCATGAGGAAATACAGACTTTCTTTTGTTAAAATGTACTTATGGAATCCCAAAATTCTCTTTATTGATTCACATTTAGGAAATGTATCAAAACAATGAGATGCCATTTTTCAACTATCAAAATAATAATTGCTTACAAATAAAATAATAGCATTGATCAGCAGAGATGAGGTGTGCAAAACATTGGTTAAAATACAAACTATGTAATTACTTTTATGGAAAGCAATTTGGCAGTAGATTTTGAGACCCTTCAAACAATGTCCTTTAATGCTTGTAAGAGATTGTTAGAAATAAAGAAATAGGGCTGGGGATTTTTTAGCTCAGCAGCACAGGTACTTGCCTGGCAGGCATGAGGTCATGAGTTCAATCCCCAGTACCAAAAAGAAAAAAAATAATCAACAATAAGAACAAAAATTTTTGTAAAAAAGATGTTTAACTGAAACATTAAAAATAGTGAAAACTGGAAACAAACATATAATACCATGGCAGTTTTGAAATACCAATATATTGAACATCCAGCAAACATCACAGATACTTGTGTGGATAGTGTGTACTGCTTTGAGGAAAAATATAGATGCATTATAAATGGAAAGGAACGATGATGGGGGCTGGGGATTTAGCTCAGCAGCTTAAGTGCCTGCCTGGCAAGCGTGAGGTTGTGAGTTTGATCCCTGGTACCAAAAAAAAAAAAAAGAAACTATGATATATTGATGCTATCTATTGTCTCTGGATAGTAGAAAAATGGGTACTTTTTTTCTTTGCAGTTTTCTATATTTTTCCAAGTTTTCAGGAACGGGAAATGGGCATGAGTTACTAGATTTAAAAATACTAAAAATTTCATGCAAAGGCATTAGAATACTGAGTAAAAAAAGGACAGTTGGCAGTGTGATTATGTGTTTGCTCTTTAAAAAATATGAAAAACAAAAACTACCACGAGGTATGGTGGCAAATGTCTGTAATCCCAACTACTCAGGAGGCTGAGGCAAGAGGAGTGCTAGTGTGAGGTCAGCTTTGGCAACTTAGCAAGTTTCTGTCTCCAAAAAAAAAAGAAAAAAAGGAAGTGTGGGAGGAAAGCACTGGGAGTATCTCTGTGATAGAGCGCTTATCTAGTGTGCAGCAGCCTTGGGTTTAATCCCTAGGATCATGAAACAAAACATGCATGTATGTTTTTTAAAAAGTTAGAAGGATATACAGTACTTAAAATACCAAAAGTGGATATTGCTATGTGGTAGCAATATGAGCAATTTTCATATTCTCCTTGTTTGCATATACATGTATACATATTTAATTTTTTAGTATAACATACATGTGTAAAAATTTACTAACCACCCAAGACCTTAATAGATTTGTATGGAAAGAAGAAACAATTCATGAAAGATATACAATTAGTAAATATACATGAAGAAAAATCTAATTACTGGTGCTAACTAAAGTTATGAGATTATTGAAATTAGCTCAGTAACATGATTAAAATATAATATTTAAGGATGTTGTATAATTGGTCTAGCATAAGTTTCTAGTGATCTTGTCAATTACTATTCTCTTTTGGAAAAACAATGACAATATGTAGCAAGAGCAATAAAAATGTACTGGTAATTTAAGAAAACTATCTAAAATGGAAAAAACTATAACATAACACTTTTACTAGTAAGAAGCTGAATAGAAAATTACATATCTAACAATAGAAAATATTTGGGCCAATAATAGCATATTCAAAGGAATGTTACATAATTTAAAAAAATAATAAAATGGAAAATGTTAATGACATAAATACAAAATATGTAACTATTAACTGTTTTCAAAAGCTGGAAAAAATTCAAAGAAAATAGAAGAACAAAGATTAGGTTAGATGATGCATATAATTTGCCTTCTTTTCTTTTTTGTAAATTTTCTGTAAGATAGGTCATATTTTAACAATAAAACATGCATGCATGCACGTGTGCATGCATAAGTATGTCTATATGTGTACCACAATAACATAATAAAATTCATGCTAAAAGGGGAGCTGGGAGCATCAAAGACCAACAGAGACTGCTTGGTAGATGAATCATTATTTTCACTTTGTAATAATGCAACCAGTTTTACTTTCAACAGGTAGCCAACTCTCCTAAGGGTTTTTGCTTGACATAGGTTTCAACCCTTGGCTTCTAACATGGCCCTTAGGGTTCAGTATACATCATCTACACTGTGGTTAGCGAGAAGTTCTCTCCAATGTACCATGAATCATTTCTATTGGGTTCCAACAACTTCCTTAAGAAAACGAGAGAAAGAGCAGCAGAAGCAGCACCATGACCACACCTTTCCTTTCCTTACCCCTAATTCATGCCTTTCAGAAATGCATGTGCAAGAAGGTATAATGTAGGCATGTGGGTTATAGCTCTCAGGACCAAAAACTGTGCTCTCTCCAACTGCACATGTCCCTCAGCTCCCGGAATGCAGAGAGTAGTAAGAGAGTACACAGACCAAAAATACAAACAGTACTCAGCATATCTATGTTCTTGTCACTTTTGAATAAGAAACAAGCCGGAACATCAGCATATCTCTCACTGAGGAACACCTGGCGACTACATTTCTGAAGCTGGCATAAAGCCCAGGGCTCGATGTCTGTAATGGCTTTCCTTCTGGGACCCAATATCAGACCCAGACAGTTGCAGTGCCAGGAGAAAATAGGCCCAAGGGAGCACCAAAGCAGATTCCATCTGTCAGTTCTGCTGTCCCTACTAGGTAACAATACCATACTGTATATTTAAATGTCTGTCAGGAGGTTATATTTCAGCTTGTACTGCTACCATCATAAAATAAGATAAAAATTATTATAAACTAACTTTACTCATTAAAAAGGAAAAACAAAACAAAACAACATGGAGGTAAAGTTGCACAAAACAGAGCATGTTAATACCAGGATCAGGCCTCTTTTTTCTCCTGTGTAAGAATAAATTAACATTTTTAGAAACACTATGAATGTGTTTCTATCATGGAGGTCCTTTATGCTACTTTGGATCACAATTCATGTATGTCCACTAGACTCACATGCCTGACTAAGGCATGGAACTGTGGATCTGAAGATACCTTTATCTCCTCCCAAAAGTAACTTAGAAAATCACAGAGTTACGGAATGTTAGAGATGTAAGAGAGTTCGAGAACATCTGTCTCCGCAACTTCATTTCACACGTCTATAAAATAAGCAATCACGTCCATGATCTTGACAGTAGTAATGGAACTATTCTCTTACACTTCAATAGTCATTTTAAGTTTAAAGTGTATTTTAGATAATGCCTCATTTATTTCAAGCTCATACTCTATAGGACTAAACTTTATATTCTTAAGTTACATTCTTAAAGGATTTTCTTGTAAAAAATAATTTTTGTCTTTGCTTTTGCTATCAGTGGTTATTAATAATTTCTTATCCTTACTAATTTATGTTAATAAAGCCAATTACAGACAACATGCTTTCCTTTACCTTTCATTCACTAGTAATAAAGGCCAATACAGCACCGTATGGTAAAGGTAGTTTAGATTTTATGTGCATATTACACCCAACTGAACTATGTTTGGCAATGGCTATTTTCCAGGGAACAGAAGTGATTAAACTTACAAAATAGATTCTCAGTCTGAAAAATACAAAAGCATAAAAATAAATCTTAAAAAGTACATGTTAAATAAACTTATCTTGTAAACCAAGAGCTCAGAAAAGTACTAACCTTAAAATTTTTCTTAAGTGGGGAAAAAGAATTATCTAACGAGACTCCTGTTTTCCTACTGTGATCTAAAGATACATTCTCTTTAAGCCAAAAGAATTAGAGTAAAAGTTTTATACTTCCTAGAAAACTTGTTTGATCTGTGGATTTAATCCTATATGATAAAAATGTTCCAAGTATGAAATATAGAGTATAAATCCTTAGCTGTATTGAAAATGCTTTGGCATGCAGATGTTTTTTCCACTTTTAATGAAAGCCAGATTTATTTATAAATTGCTTTAATTTCATTCTCGAATGGAATGGAGCAACAGTATCACATGGTCTGAATTAGGATCTAACTCACATCCCATATCAATTATGTAACTTAAATGCAAGACAACTTAATTGTGTCAATCATATTCCCCTGACAAGATCATTAAATGTTAACATAGAGCTTCCAACTTTTAACAGCCATAGATTTAAAAATGTAAGTTTATTCTATGAAAAATATACATGCCTCATTAAAGTCCAATATAAGCAAAATACCTTATTTTTAATAATAATTTTTGAGATTAGAATATAATAAATACAATTTCTTTTTAAAAAATCTTTATAAAAGCTTATATTTCACAAAGATATATTGAACACATTGAAAATCCAGAAAATAAGGACACTTAGTAGATTTTAACTGAAATTATAGCACATCAAATCCTAAAATAAAAGAACATCAATATTATGTTGATCTCACAGAAAAAATACTACTACATTTGTAACTATATTTAGAAATAAGCTGCTCTAAAATAGGTTACTTATCACAACAGTTTTCTCTTAATTACTTTATAACATTAAGCTTTAAAGATGTATTAGTTGTTCTCTAATTAACATAGTCACTTATTAAAGTGTTTCAAAACTGAAATCCAAAATAAGTGAATAAAACATTCAAACGTGTGAAAATGTTAAAAAGAAAGATTTACAATTTTAAAACAAAAATGATGCAAATTGGCCAGTGTTTTGAAGTATGCAGCTTTAGAAATCGATTTCTGATGCATAAAAATAGTAAAATCCATTTTCTACTAATATGAATGAGATAGTAAATCTTAATTAAAAAAAAAAAAACAGAAAAAAAACCCAACAATATGGATCGCAACCTAAAATGAAGTTACAGTAAAGAGATCACTTTTAGAGAGGGAACACTTGTAAATTTCAATGTCAGTTCTGTCACATATTACTTTATTTCTAAAAATGTACATGTATTTATATCCTTCCTTTTTCCACAAAGACATGACAATGGAAAAAAAGTGTAAGTAAAAGTCATAAAACTGAGGATCAAAAGAACAGAAAACACATGACAACTATTAGGATTAACAGAGGTTTTGCAATACATTCATATTCAATTCTGGGCTTCGTGGCAGTCTGAGCAAAAGAAGAAAGACCACCCTTAATGTCATTATCATTGGAATTTCTTAATTGCCCACATTAACATTGAGCTATAATTCTCATAGTGTGTATAATAACCTATTTGATCATCTCAATAATTTTGTTAAGAAAGCAATACTGGTATCCCTGTTTTTCTAGGTAAAGAAATCAAAGGCTCAAAGTTAACTAATATAGGTAATAAAGAGTTAACTTATTATTAATATGAAACCAATAGAACATGTTTCCTCACTCTTAGTTAAGTATGTTTTATTACACCTCATACTACCTTGAGTTTTTAGACCTACATTAGAAATTCTCACAAAGAACTGGAGTAATAGAACTTATTTTCAATATTCTTCCAGCAAATACAACAGTAAATTTTATATAGCTATTTCTTATAGCAATCACTTATCAAACTACGAGCATAAAATAAAAATGTAACTAGATAAAATTGAAGATAAATCAAGAAAGTTAAGAGCATCAGATATGATAGTAAGTGTGGAAACCTCATGAACTAAAAAGTACTATAAAAAGATACAACTTCTGATGATGAGAAATTATTAAGGATCTCTACTTCCTTTTTTCAACCACATTTTCTGGATGATTCCTGTTCAGATCTAAAGTAATCATACTATTCTGAAAAATGTGTATCTGCTTTTGTCTAAATGGAATTCTTCCATGGAAGCCAAAGTGTTAAAAACAAAATTTTGAAAACTTTCCCTGTAACCCAGAACAAGTTCAATTATTGGGGCAAAATAATCATATATTTATATCTAAAAGTCTGACAGGCTTTGTGTTGTGGTTCAAAAACTATATGAAATAACCTGACAACTAAAAAGATGTATCACCTTTTCGTTTTTCTAAAAAGTTCCTTGTCAGAACACAAAGAAAAATGGAACTTGGGGATTTTTTTTTCCATGAAAAGACATGTGTTAATATAGTCTGTAGGGGGCCAGGGATTTAGCTCAGTGGCTTAAGTGCCTGCCTGGCAAGCGCAAGGTAATGAGTTCAATCCCCGGTACCCGCCTCCAAATATATATGTAGTCTGTAGGACCCAGAATTGTTTTTACTTTTATTTATTTATTTTTGGTACCGGGGATTGAACTCATGACCTCGCGTTTGCCAAGCAGGCAATTATAATTATGCTGCTGAGCTAAAACCCCTGGCCCCCAGAATTTTTTTTAAAAAGGAGAAAGTATACTTGATTTGGAATTGTTCATAATAGTGTTACTAAATAGGAAATGAAACAATTAAGTCTGCATAAGGCATTTTTTATTGTGCTGTACAATATGAACCTCCCACAGGTGTGGTTGTAACTGCCACATTCCTTGTCACTATGACTTGATGAGAGGTGACAGCAGAGTTATTTATTCTCCTCTTTTGTTTAAATACCCGTGTGGCACTTTCATCCAGTCCCAGCCCCACCCTACTCTTGCAGGTCCCAGGCAGCCCCCTTGCTCCTCCACGCTCTGACCTGTCTAGCACTCACTGGAGGGAGGCGAGGCTGGCCATGCTTCACACAGCCCCAGCACAGAGCTCTGAACACAGCCGGTAGTGAACAACCTCTGCAGACTGTTTTTTCTCTACTTTGCTCCTCCCCATCTAATTTGTAAAAGTCATAAGAAAAAGGATCACATTTATTTCACTTGCCAGGAGAATTTAACAAATCTTTATTGAGTTAGTAAATGGACATGAGGTGAAATATTTTTTTCTTACCCACTGTAGTCTCCAGTTAAAAATTCTGAAATAGCAGCAGGTAGCTCTGTTTTAATAATTAAAAGGTATGATGACATAGCTGCAAAAAGAATAACAGTTCCTGTTAGAATTCTATAATTTTCAATCATTTATCAAATAGTAATCTGTTGGGCATGGTGATTCGTATCTTTAGTTCCAGCTATTCAAGAAGCTGAGGTAGGAGACTCACAAGTTTGAGGTTAGTCTGAGTAATGGAGAGCCTGTCTCAAAACAAAATTTTAAAAAGAGGCGGGGCTACAGCTCAGTGCTCTCTGGCTTCACTCACCAGTTTGTGTGTGCATGTGGGCTGGAGAAGGGGAATGAGGGCTAGAAGTAATCTATCCAGGGACACAGATGTTCATTAGGGCTACAACAACATACGGAAGACTAATTCATCATGTAGTGTCCCAAAGATATATAAACTGGGAATGGAGATAAGCAGCTTTGTAGAGAAGAATAGTGAGCACATTGTGTGTTCATTTCAAGTCCAAAGCAAGCTATTTATTTATTTATACTTAGGTACCAGGGATTGAACTCATGACCTCACGCTGGCCAGGCAGGTGCTTATGCTGCTGAGCTAAATCCCCAGCCCTCAAAAGCAAACAATTTAAAAAAGAGAAAGAATCTTGACTGTAGACCCATTTACAAATAAATTCTGTTTGAAGTTTTACAAAAGTTCTTACATGTTATTTCTCCTCACAAAGCAACACTGACATAGAAACAGAAGTTTAGGTATGGCTAACAACTTTATTTCTTATTTCTTACTAGCAAGACACATCCATTCCACAACTTCATTTCTTCTCTTACTTTCTCTTTTCTCTTCTTGCTACCCCTACTATATTTATAAACACATTATTATATAGTAAAAATAGAATAATAAATTATACTTAAAGTCACCCTCTAAAACACTGGATTCACTAGAAACCATTAGCATACTGAAGAGATAGAATTTCCCATTTTTATTCTATTATATTGAGAGTTCATTATATTATGCAATCAGACCCTGAAGCTAGCATTATTTCTCACACTTTATCTGATAAATCTAAGAAACAAACCAGCTTTTATAGCACTTTAAAAATGATTCAATATTTCTGATGTAGCTATAAAAACATGAACTCCATAAACTTTCCATCATTAATATGGACAGGAGTAGAACTTATATGCAAATACTTGAGTGTAACCTTAAATACTCTATGCATGATTTAGAGTCAGAACCTCAGTTTGAAAGAGCAAGAATCTCTCCACCAAAGATTAAGTATATATTTTTAAAAAGAGCCAATAAGAAAATGTCCATGAAGAATAAAGAGTATGCTCTGTGTGCACATTCATTTTATTACTTATTTATATTTCAGGAAACAGTTCACTTTCTCCTCAGACCTATAAAACTAAGAACACAAGTGAATGCCAAGTTGGAATGATATAAATCTGGGGAAAATTTGATAAAAAGGCTCAATAGTTTAAGAAAAATGCATATTTCTCCATGAACCAATTAAAAAGTAGTTGAACTTTATAATTGCTGTAATTATACATGACTGCTACAACGTGACACTTTAACTCTGGAGAAAAAGATGAGCATACATCAGTTTATGTATAAATCTGTATGACGATAGACTATCACACAAACACTCACAGACTGTATATATACCCTTGAATTTTTTTAGTAAAATACCATGTGTCTATGGCAAAGTAAAATTTAGAACAGCTAAAAATTACTTAATGAAAATATACATATATATATTTTTTTCAGTTCATGACTATTTTTTCTCAGAAGAAATACAGGTGTTGTCGAAAAACCCATGGAGACTTTTCTGCAGTCTTTTAGTTATGGGTCGTGAAAATGGGTTGCAATTGGTTGTAAGACTGTGTTCTATATAGTCCATATTCTCATAGGATAATATGTCATTAGCTTGGCATAAAAGAGAAGGAAGGGTTACATGAACCTCCATGCAGGATTTGAGTCTTATAATATTTTATCTGTTCCAAAGAACAACACACATATGTTGCAGCGATGAAAATCATGAGCTGAATTTTCTGAAACTGGCCTAGAACTCCTGAAATATATCTTTGAGAGAAGGAGGAAAAAGATAATAATAATAATTAAAAAAGCACCTTCAAATCAGGGAATGCAGACTTCAACACAATGTAATTTATAATCTGTCCATTAGTCTTTTTTGTCTGAATTAATCCACCATCATGTGCTTTCTAATGTTTCAGACATTCATCTCTTTCAGTAATTTTCTATTATTTCTTTTGGACTTTTCATTGTAAAAAGCTTTAGTGAATGAGATCATATTTCTTTCTAATATTCAATCTGCCCTTCTTTCCAGAATTCCTCTTAGCCCCTGGCCAGTCATTTGATCACTTTTATCCTCTGCTGTAGCCTTCATTCTTTGGGTTTCAAATGGGAGTCCTATTTCATTAGAGTCCAGTCTGAAGAATCATGTATATTTTAAGAAATATGAACTCGCCAAACATATGCTTCCCTCTCAAAAAAAGACCTCAACATACAAGACATGAACATAATAAAACATGCAAAATACTGCTTTGTAACTCAATGTTGGTACATGTGTTAAAACCACAAAGCTTACCATAGAGGAAAAACTCCACTTACTAAGCAAGTAAAGCAAAGAAAGACACCATCCTACTCACTGCTGAAATTGTTTTTCTTAACCACAAGTAAACTTTTCACGCAAACACTACCACTTCAGCGCAGTATAAAAAAGAGAAGAGGCAAAAAAAAAAAAATACCAAAAATATGTTAGGTTAGGAAATACATCTTCCATTCACATAAAAATACAATTCATTCAATAACATAAACTGGAAAACTTTCAAAGATAGAATATCAACGGGAGAGCTCATATATTCATTGTTTTTCACTAAAAGGTTCACTACGTTCAAAAGCTAGCTGTTTGCCACACCTTTTGTCTCCTGTCTTCTATTAATGGCATAAGGAAATGTTTAAAGAATCATCTTGGAGACAGGTCATAAGCAAGAATTTGTAAATGATTTTTGCTGACATCAACATATAGCATAGACTCCGAACACAAGACACACCACATTGTACTCTAAATTAATAGCTATAACAGGGCCATCCATAAGACCATGCTTACAGTTAAGTAGCCTTGGCCTTATCACACTAAAGCCTGTATTACTGCTAACAGGTATACTCTGATGACAGTTATTAGTCATTACTAATCATTTAGTTTCACCACATCAATTAAATAGGCATTCTTTTTCTCTTTCATTTTAAACATAACTAGTAAACTTATTTCCCAGGCACTGTCTTGGGAATGAAATGTAAAAAAAAAAAAAATCTGTCAATCTAGCCAAAACACAGAAATTGAAAGCGTTCTTTAAAAACATGTGGAGAAGCAACATGTTTTACATTAACAAAGGACTGAAATAGAATAAAATCTGATTAGGCAACAACAAATATAAGGTTTTAATACTGGTTGACTTAAATCATAGGATTAAACTGAGAGAGGCTGAGGAGAGACGTTAGGGAAAAGGGAAGGGTTCACAGAAGACCATGAAAACAGCTGGCCCTCTTCAGATCTGGGTACCGTTATATGCTTGGTAGTATTGTAAGGGAGACGGTAATTATTTCTTCACTTAATTTTCACCCAAACCTGAGAGGGAGATTCTATTTATTTCACAGATGAAGAAATGGAAGCACACAGAGGTAACTGGCCTAAACTAGTCATGGTGGAAACAGCACCGTGGCTTAAGAAACTCACTCTGCTAATGAGCAGGGTAGGCTTACAAGTGCAGCAAGGAAGAGAAGAAGCAATCGCCCAAAGCAAAGAAAAACAAGAAAGGTCTATCAGAAGGGCCAGTCTCCAGAGTTTATCTTTTCTTCATCATTTAAGCAAAAAAAGCTGCTTCTGATTGGTGAGTATAACAGTTGGGTTCAAACAAAATAAAGAATCTGTAACTAAAACGTTAATGAAACATTAGCCAGAGACTATAAGGACAGTGAAATTTTCATTACACCTTCAGATGTATTTTTAATGCATTCCACTTCCACTTTGAGGCTAAACTGATGAAATGATTAGTTCAAAATTCACTGAGTTTCAAGGATATGACTTCAATGCATCTACCACCTGATCTGGCTGCATTTACAATGATTAAAATTCTGAAAACAAATTTTCCTATTTTCACATATTTGAGACTTAATGAAGTACACTGAAATCTAAAGATTAAACAAAAATCAACCCCTCCGCTCCAGTCTGCACTCTTAGACACAATTTTTCCCCTAGCACTTTGAAAATGTCTCTCAATTTGCCACTAGTTAAGTGAACAACCTTAAAAAAGAAAAGACTTAATTGAGTTTGGGCTGAAGAAATCATTAGTTCACAAAAATAATTATCCATTTTGTTGAACACTTAAAATACATGTATGAAGACAGGATTACTTGCAGCTATTTTTAAAATAGAATTAGGTTTTTAGCACTTGGGGGAAGTTCAGCAACTTCTTAAAGGATTAGTCAGTCAGGCTTCACCAAACAGATGTACTATGGGAGGAACTCATAAGTTTGTCTTTCCATTTGTAAGATTCAATTTTATTTTAATCTTGTTTTAGTCATGGATAATAACTGGTTTATTCAACATATCTTATTAACCTGTGTTTCCACTAAATGTTGAAATGCCACTGAAATTCTATCCTCAATTAAACTGTATGTCGTCTCCTTAAAAAAAAATTCTGAAAAAATGTCATTTCACCCATTTGTGCACAAATGGAAATTAAACTATACAGTGGAAAATGTTCCACTACAACACTAAAAAAGTCTTTACCATTTATTAAGCCCTTCAATTCAAATACAAAGTGACCGGAATATACCTAACCTACTGAAAATCTTATAGTTAAACATGAATAGAAATCATTACTAAGAAATACATCATTTTGGAAACCTGTTTAAAATGATATGTTATTAGTAGATTTTGTCAACGGAAGTACTTGTGAAAAAGATTCTTCATAGATCTCCTGTATTTCTAAGGCAGTGTTTTCTAGAATTTCAGGACAGGTCAGCTCAGGCTCTTTTTAAAAAGCTGTCCTTTGGTTAGATGAACAGACCAGCAGATGGCGACCAAACAGCGCGTGCAGTTCCAGTTCCCAAGGGATAACACAAAGCCGCTCAGCACGTCACCCCACCCCACGCCAAAGCACAGAACCGAGGTAAGATTTGCTGCGTTTTCATTTTAACGCTTAGATTCTTACACCGAATTATTCATTAAGGCTGCCAGCGTAGACTGTGGATTTTGTGCCAGACTGGAAAAATCCAAGTCACTCTAGCAATTTCAGGAGGTAAAGACTACTGATGTTTAGGGTTCTTCTTTCACAGTGTTTAGCAATGATACATTTTAATCTCCCTTAAGGAACTGGGAGTTAGGGAGCCAGAATGCTATCTGTAGTGACTCTTCCTCATACTTCATAAAAGCAAAATAAGGGGACAGAGGTTTAGCTAAGCCGCCTAAGTGCCTGCTTGGCAAATGTGAGGTCGTGAGTTCAATCCCCGGTGCCAACAGACAAACAAAAACAAAAAACAAAAGCAAAATAAGAACTTAATATATGCCTAGGAGCCACTCACCTTTTCATGCTTTGAATTGAGCAAGATAACAAACAAGAAATAACAACAACTACCTTTATTTTTATCATGTACTTGGATGAGTTAACAGGACTTTCTCTGGCTTAAGTAAGAAAATGAGATGGAGTTTACTGTTTGATTTCTAGTGATATACTAGCCTGATGAATGGTCTATCTCAGGAGTGCAACTGATGGTGGAACCAGTAACTTACCTTAGTTGTCATGAAAAGTCGCATAATGTAACAGAGTGACATGTGGAAACCGCCTATACTGTGGTTATGTTCTACTATAGTTCTTAACCATTTTACTAGTTATTTCGCCAAATTCAAATTCGTTAAGCCAGAATTCTCTTGCCTGTAACAGCATTAAGTATTAAAACTTCCAGATGCTACCTTTCTGACTGTTCAGTAGCAATGGCTCTCAGTATACAGTATACAGTATCTCAGTATACAGTATCTCAGTATACAGTAGCTACAGGCTACTGTAGCCCCTGAAGAAACAGACAGCACAAGGCTAACTCTAGAAATGGTTTTTCTCAGATTCCCAGTTCATTACTGCTAGGAGAGATGAGGAATCAGTGATATTTTACTATGGTTTTCTGTTCTCCAAAGGCAAAGATTTCCATAACCTTAAAATGATAATCCTAAATTTAGAGTTCTACTTTTTCCCCCATTATAAAATTTAAATTATTTGAAGATATAATTTTTCAATTTGTTAGCTCCCACTAGTGCCCTAAGACTAATATTTTGTGCCTGGTTGACCTTGGACAGGGGTGTCTATAAGTTCAGATAGCAGGTTCTTTCTGAAAGAAACCTTGTTGTATGTGTCTTCTGATCAGACAATTTTCCTTTTCTTCCCAAAGGGTATTAAAATAGTTTGTTAGCTTTTTCTCTCCTTCTCATTCCTTTTCTTCCTATAACAAATGCTACTCAATGCCTACTAGGGACATAGATAAATAAACAAATTACTTTTACATGTAAAATATTGAGATGTGGGGAATAAACTGGTTCTTCACTAAAAGGCCCATGTAACAAATACCGATCAAAAGGAACTTATGGTCATTATGTTTTCAAAAGCCTGTTTCTTCCATTTTTAACCCATAGATTTGTCAGTAGCATAGTATCCCAAAAAGACTGAGATTTTTTTTGTGTGTGTGACAAAGAATAAAAGTAGAAGCATTAACCTAAAGCATGATTATCTAACTCAAATACAAATCTCCCCTCATAGATCTTTCCTATATTAAAATATCAATGTGCTTCTCAAAGTGGCAAATTAAGAAGGGACCCTAAGCTCTCTGTTTCCCACCTTCAATAATTTAACAAAGAGCTAAAACAGAGGTGAGGGATTTCCTGAAGACACATACCTGCCCAACAGCAGCAAATGGCATAGAGAGACCTTAAGGTATCTAATATTCAACCCAGTGTTCTGTCCCTAAAGAGTAACCTTCAAACTCTATTATAATTTATGCACATCTAGCTAAAAAGGAAAACTCTGAAAACATGCTTTCAGTTATTACTCAGTGGGTTCTAAATAACCAATATAAAGAAAATCATGAGGACATTATTGTAATGACTAAATGTGCATCACTAGTTTTTTGTTTTGTTTTATATTTTGGTACTGGGAATCGAACTTGCGACCTCACACTTACCAGGCAAGCACTTGAGCTGCTGAGCTAAATCCCTGGCCCCTAGCTTTTTTTTTTTTTAAGGGACCTTAAAAATTGCTATTACTGCTTCTAAATCAATGTTTTGACAGTTCTAACATAAGCAAACCAACAAACCTAAGAGTTCAGAAAATTGGTGATTGAGATACCACCAAATCCAAGTTCCAAAACATTCTGACGATTAACCCACAAGTTTGAATATTTTCAGGGGGTATGGAGTACTTTCAGAGGAGTATAGACAATCCTAATACAAAGCTTAATTACTAGGTAGCTGCTATGGTTTGACTGAGTCTCCCAAAGCTTGTGTGTCAGAAATATAAACCCCAGTGCAGCTGTGTTAGGAGGTGGTTTGTGGGATTGTTTAGGGCACGAAGGCTCCACCTCGAGTGGATTTATGCCCACTAAAAAAGGGTTCGAGCTGAGAGGTTGGTCCTGCTCTGTTTCACTGAGTTACACCTTCCATTGTGTTATACAGCCCAGTAAGAACATCCTTGCCAGACATGGTCTCTTTATTTTGGATTTCTTAGCCATGAAGCCAAGTAAGTTTGTTCATTATAAATGATTTCAGTCTGTAGAAGGACCAAACAAACAAAGACAGTATTCTAGATAAGAAACCCAAACCAATTTCTATGTAGCCCCCTATCCATTAGAATCAGTTCTCTTTTTTGGGAAAAATCAGTTAGTCTAGTCACTTTTTTTATATTTTATGATCAGCCTTTCAAACACTTGAAGCTTAGTGATGGATCTAGCATTTTTTTTTGAGAACTATATTCAGAAAATTTAAAAAGTACTTGGAAATAGCTCACACACAAAGTATTTTAGCTCCACTCAATTCAACAAAAGTTTATAAACTCCTAGGTATTGTCTTAGATCCTGAGTACAAAGAGAAATGAGACATAATCTTTGCCCTGAAGGAGCTTACAATAAAATCAGAGAGACAAGTGTATACAGAGATAACGTCAATCTATTAACAGCCAAGTGCTAACAAAGAGTGGTATCCAAACAAGATTAGAGAACAAAGAAAGGATCAAGATGAAATACATACACAGACACTATTGACAGTGAGCAGAGTGTGCTAAGGTCACAAATTTGGATTCAAATTCTTGAACTGCAAATTTTATATAAATTATAAGTAATTCTTAAAGGTAAACAAAATGTGATGATTTGTAGCATCTATGTAGACAGGATAATTAGGAACTGAAATAAAAATATACATTTATATTCAGAAACTTTATGAGTATGCAGCCAAGCTATACATATTTGCTAAATAAGACAAGTTATTCTAAAGCATACTTTAGAATCAATGGCATTATAAAAATTCCTAAAGGAAGAGACTAACTTTCCTGATTGCCAGGTGTGAAAGGGTGCATGCTGGAAGAAAATGATTTGGGATGGCATCAAAGAAAGCATTCTTCTCAGGCAACAATGTATGTTTTTCATGAAAACTCAATGAATCAAAATATGAATATTCAAGATTCCAAAACAATGGCAAGCACAATTCCTTGATGGGATGTTAAAGTTTTTTTTCCTTAACCAAGAAGTTTATTAAAGATAGAATTTGGCCAAACAATACTTAATGAGAAATAGCAGAGCGTTCTTAAATTGAACTTTATTAAAACTGTCATTTTCTAAATGATTTTAAACTGTCACGTGTAATTAAACCAAAGAGACTGAAACTTCCTTTGACGGTACAATATTGTACAAGGTCCAAGTAGCATGTCAATCTTCTATCTGCATTTTCTCTTTAATAACATTTGTTTAGCACTCCAGTCAACAACAGAAGTAAATTAAGACTGTTCAGCTTCATGTATCTTGTCACGACATATATACACGATTCCCACATCTTCGATTTAGGTGTTGAATAGATTTAGTCAATTCTCTACAATTAACTGTAATTTTTATTTCTAAACAGTTCTCAAAAAATTTGTGGGATCATTTTTGATAGAAATTAGATAAATGATAACATCAGAATGCTTATTTGTCTCAGATTTTTTTTAAAGCCACTTTGTCTTCTAATCTATTTTTTTTTTTCTTTTTGGTAGTACCAATGATTGATAAGGGCCTTGTGAATGCTCTCAGCAACTCTACCACAAAGCTACCTATACCCCAGCCCAGCCTCCACTTGGTCATTTTCTCAGTTACAAGGGTACACAGTTATCCATACCTCATTGTTCACTCCCTCTGAAGTATATCTGCCACAGAATGGGGTAATTAAAAGCACAACAGTAGAGGAAGTATTTCAGAATCAACTGGAGAGTTTTCCCAAACTGTATACCACCACCATCACAATCACAAAAAGCCAAAGCTTTAAAGGTGTGTTGCAGACTTAATAACAATCAAGGTTTAACTAGAAATGAATTTACACTTGATTGCAGACTGCAATCAAGGTTTAACTAGAAATGAATTTAGAAACATTACTATAAGCACTGCTAAAAAATTTCCAAGACTAATGAAGCCAACACACAGGGCGTCTAAGATTCTGTGTCTACATAGATTCACAATTCAGTTTCCCAGCTAGACCTGCAGTAAGTCAAGAAACCAAAGACAATTTTCTTGAGAAAGGATCTTATTATGTAGTTCATGCTGGCTTTGAACTCACTATGTAGCCGAGGTTGGCCTCAAACTTGTGACAATCCTCTTGCTTCAGCCTCCCAAGTGCTGGCATTATAGGTACACCAAGCTCAAAGATATTTATTTTCATCACATCTACCCTAAACAATGCAGTTTCAATTACTTACCTCCAATATTCTGAATTATTATGGTACCTGCCACCACCACCTATAAAAGAACAAATGTATTCAGAAAATAAAAGGGAAAATAATATAAAAGGTCAGTATTTTATTAACATTCAATAATAATACTACAAAACAGATGCCCAAACAGAAAGTGAAGAAGTTATAAAGCACACATTTTGCCAGCTATTTCTAATACATAAAAAGACTAAACATCATGTAAAATGTCTTTAATAATTCCACAGTTACTCTAGATAAAATTTTCGAAAATGTTTTTGGGAGTCATTTTTGAATAGTTAAAACTGTTCAAAGTTAGTATAATCAATGATTATCAAAGCACAAAAAGTTGAAAATCAATTGGGGAGCCTCATAATCCCCTTTTTCCTGGTTTTACCACACTGCAGTAGTAGGTAGAACAAGATAGTTTGTGGTGTGCATTGCCAATGCTGCAGTGCCTAAAAGGAAATGATACAGTCTTGGGTGTGTCACCTTGGCATGCACCTAGCCTTTGAGCCTGGAGAGAAGAAAACAGGAAAACTGCAACCCAGCTGTGGAGGTGGGAAGTAAACAAATAACAACAACTCTTTGTTCAGGGTATATTGTGTAGTGTTCTTGCCTGTTATCAGTGGTATACATGTTAAAATTATAATGTAACTACTCTAGAATCTAAGGAAAAAGAGGCTCAAAAATCCACTCATTCATTCATTGGTACTGGGGTCTGAAGCCAAGTCTTTGCACTGAGCAACATGCTCTCCACCCACCAGCTTTTGAGACTGGGTCTTGCTAAACTGCTGAGCTGCCCAGGACAGACTCAAACTCGTAAACCTCGTGTTTCAGCTTTCCAGACTGCTGGGATTTCAGGGATGCCTGACCAAACCCAGCTTCACTCTCCGTTTTAGACCACTGCTGCACATGGTGCAGGAAGTACTAGTGTTAAATGACACCCAGATTTGTTTATAGATCACATTAAACTCAGAGATTTCTTATATAATAACATTTTCTTCTTCCTTGATTAAACTACATATAGGAAAAGTCTCTGCTTTGTTCAAGTTTTAGGTTATTTGGATTTAAGTCACAAGGCTACCTAGTTCATTAGACATTCCTTTTGTACATTAAAAGCGAAGTTAATTGGAATGTATATACAGGTTTTTCTTCCCATTATATAGCTGTATCTTTTTCCTCTTTGGTCTACAGTATGGTAACCTTTTCGATTAAAAATAAAAAAAATTATGCGAGTTAATGTACATATTAATTAGCTCAATTAAACCACTGCACAATGTACACATTTCAAAATGATGAGCTAGACATAATAGGTATGAACAATTTTTTCAATTAAAAAGCAATAAAAATACAAAAGCATTTACAAACAAAATCCTTTTTTGAACTAAAAAAAAGCATGGTGACTCTTTCAAAAAGAAAAAGTATTATAACACCAATAGTGAAGTGTTTATTCCTGTTAACCTGTGGAAAAACACAATGTTTTCCCCCTAGCACTGGAATTAGTTGGAATACCAATAAAAAAAAAGTTGATATATTTGCTATTTTTAAAAAATTTTAAATAGGAAAAGTAGTAGTTTTAGAGCTTTGAGTTCTTGGATGTGGAATGGCCATACATAATTATAGATAAATAGGCCCTTTAACTGACTGGATCCTTAATTTTCTTACCCATCAGTGATGGGAGACTTTGACAATCATTTTAACACTCTTTAACTCTTAAGTAATACAACCTTTGAATTAGTGCTTTTGTAAAAGACCTTCTATAATTTTACTTCTATAGTTTTCTTCTGTCTTTATAAGGATTTATTGGGAAAATACAATATCAATAAGAACACTTAACACAAGCCTCTGTTACTATCTTAAAATTCTTCAAATCACTGTTTTCCTTCATTAGGATGAGATGTATTAAAAGATTTCAGTACTGAATTAAGTTTATTGATGAGAAGAGTACACAGATTTTTTTTTCTCTTTCTTTCTTGCTCCCATCATTTTGTTTTTTCTTACTTTCATTCCCTTCTATAATCCTAAGGTTTTTCTCTTATATGTATTAGTCTCTTTTAACCTGAAACAGAATAAAAAAAATGCCTTTTTGAGTTTTGGACACAATAAAGAGAAAATAAAATTACCTTTCCAGGGAATCCAAATGCAAAGAGTCCAAGATCTTCATAAGATGTCACAGCTGTTAAGAGAAATGATAATTTTCACTTTTATATATAGCTATTTGTGTCCTGGTCTTAAGGGGAAGAAAGTTATCCTAGTATTACAAACTAAGTACAGTGTAAGTATTAGGATTCAGGCCAATGAGGACTAGACACAGTATGAGAAAAAAAAATCTCCCCAACAACCTTATGCAAGGCAATACCAAGAAAGAAATAACTAGAAAGAAAGTTGAACGTCACTGGGTATTTTATATAAAGGTCTTTGATAATTTTCTTCATTAAATCTTTTATTTTGCCCTCAAATATAACATACAATGTAGGACTTCCACATGTATTTATAGAGTATGTCTTTACACAGTACTGATGCCTGCCTCTTCCACCCTCCCCAATTACCAGGGGCTCCTCTTACTGTTTCTCAAAGCATCTCATATTATGAAAGATTTTATCTCCCAAACTGCACATGTCAACAATTATTTCCAATTTTTACTAAGTAAAAGTTTGGGGTTATATAAAGTAACTATGTCAAGAAGGACTTTTGGCCACCAACTATTATCTACCTATTTGTCCTATCTCTATACCTATGTAAAATTAACCTGTGGGCTGATCATGGTGAGATTTGTGATTTCTCTTAAACATTCTGAAACAATGAAAATTGCTCAAACATTTTCACTATTATTTTGTAAATTTCTAATACTTCAGGTCCACCTGCATGACTGCTGCAGTAGGGTCAAGATAAACTTAACAGAGAAGGAAACTAGGACAGGCAGAGTTTAGCGGATCCTAAGGCTGCCTAACCACCACCTGGGATGCATTCATTAACATGGGCAATGACTTGAGAACGTGCAATGTTCCTTACGCAGAGCTTGCTCACGCTCTATCCAAAAGCAAGTCAGCACCAAAATAGTTTCAATAACTGGATATGAAATACTGCTAGAGAGCATATGAAAGTTGTATCAGGCTTCTGTAGACACTCACTTTTCCAGGTCTCTATGATGATAGTAACTCGCTCACGATGGGAATCACATTTTAACTTATCATTAGTAGGACATACACCTTCCTTTTTCATCCTAAAAGGTTAGTAACTTAGTCTCATTTCACATGTTCAAGATGTATAGTCATAAAAAAGACAGAAATTAAATGGCTCATAAAAGAACCAAATCTTTTCTTTAGACTATGTAACTTCATGCTTTAATTAGAGGTTAACATTTGTATAATAACCATAATTTGAACAGTGCCTATATCAAAGAGAGGTATTTTCATGATACTAAGATATGGAATGGCAGGATATACCGCCTATTGGTCAAAAAATGGTCTTTTTTTTTTAATGGTCTTTTTCTTAAAGCTAATTTTAATACACACTCTCAAGATACACATGTGCTTTCTTTTAACTGTTGCTTACTAACAAAAAAGCTTCTTTGTACTTTCATAACCAAAGATCTCCAGGTATGTAAAAATAATCTTTTAAGAAACCATATATGGGTTTTTTTTTTTTTTTGTACTGGGGATTGAACTCACAACTTCATGTTTATCAGGCAAGCGCTTGAACCGCTAAGCTGAATCCCCAGCCCACTGTATATGGTCTTTATAAAGTTAGAAAAAAGTGGAAAACTGAAAAAAAATCATTTTAATAATTAAGATAAAAAATTTTAATCTATTATCAGAGTTGGTCAAACATTGACACATCAGAGTTGGAAACATTTTGGATCATACAGCTAGTTTTTAAATGTATGTATTTATATAGTGCTAAACATTACACCAATACGATTTTGATTGGAACTTGGGATGCTATATACAATTGATTATGAGTAGGAGCCTTTATGGTTAAACAGTGAAAGATTTTTTTTTAAAATCAGTACCAGGGATCAAACTCACAACCGTGCGCTTGCAAGGAAGGTGCTTATGTTGCTGAGCTAAATCCCCAGCCCCAAACAGTGAAAGATTTTAATAATTTGACAAGAGTAGATTTTGGATATATTTTTGAATAGAAAATTTAAAAGTAGTTACAAAACTGAGGGGATTTTTGCCTCCCATATGAAATGCTAAAATTTTTTCTTCAAATATATATATTGTAAAGTAAATGGCATCATGTAAATTAATAATTATTTTAATCAATAAATCAACCTCTCTACTAGTTTTCTCCTTCCCCTCCTATCTTCTTTCCTTCCCTTCCTAATAGGGATTGTACCCATGGAGCACTGCACTATATACTTGGTCCTTTAAATTTTATTTTGAGACAGGTGTTGGTAAATTATCCAGTCTGCAATCAAATTTGCAATTCTCCTATCTCAGCCTCCAAAGTAGCAGGGATTATGGTGTGCACCATCTACTCGACTGTTTTAATGTTCTCAAATTTGACATTATAGATAAGTACAATTCCTTCCATCTAACATTCCAAAGCTTTGGTAAATACATTAAATCAGAAAACTAATTATTAGTTCCTACCTAATTTGGCATTAAGAAGGTAATTTTGTTACATACTACGTGAACCAAGTCTTCAGAGTATCTATGATTTCTCACTGAGGCATGAGATAAAAGGAGCATCAATGTTCATTTTTACTGCTTTCATATTAGTTAAATATGCCCATTATTTCTTAAGAAAAACTATCCCTGCAAGAATTTAAAGCAAGTAGGTTTTTCAATGCACATATTGGAATATATTAAATACATTCTTTTCAAATGACCTATTTTGTGTCACATCCTCATTCAGTGAACAAGTTATCAAGACAATACTTAGTAAAAAGTTCAAGTAGGGTTTTAATTATTTGATTTTGTGGTGCTGGGAGATCAAACCCAGGGCCTTGCATACAGTAGGTACCTGCTCTACCACTGAGCTTGTTTTGTTTTATTTTATTGCCATACTGAAGACTGAACCCCAGGCCACAACTTGCCCTGCAACTGAGCTATAGTCTCACCTCACCCTTCCCACCCCATTTCAAAACTTTTGAGACATGGTCTTGCTAAGTTATCCTCAAACCTGATATTCTCCTATCTAGCCTCCCAAGTAACTGGGATCACAGATGTGTACAACTGTGCTCAGCTAATTCTGTACATATGTAGTAAGTATGTAGTACACATGTAGTATGTATGTATTGTAGCACTGGGAATTTAACTGGACTTTCACAGAGATTTACATTCCTAGGCAATTTTTTATTTTGAAACAGGTCTTGCACAGGCTGAGCTTGAACTTGCAATCTTGCAATCAAGCTGCCTTGGCCACCGAGGATGGCTGCAGTTACAGGCATCCAATACCCTTCTGGCTTGTTTTATTTTTAAAGAGTAGAAATTAAATGTAAACTGCATACTTACTAAACATAAGCAAAATATTGATAGATTCTGAAAAGAGTACTTCTTTCAGTTACCTAAATTCAAATAAATTAAACACTTGTTCATAACTTTAAAAGTTAAAATGTAACCATTACTCATATGGAAAATATAATCAAACTAACAGTGTAATGAAGACTTTTAGTTGCAACTTCTGACATTTTAGCAATCTCAAGCTTGCTGTCTGGTTCCATTATTTTTCAGTTTTATAAAAATATTCTCTAAATACAACAGAAAGTACAGAAAGCATTAGATTCTTAAATAGAGACTGCATGCAGTGCTCAAGCCCTAATTCTAGCTCTCCGGTCAGCATGTCTGGCAAGTCACTGAGTTCCGTCACTGTCATTAGACAAATTTTTATGTTGCAAAAATTAGAAGCACTTTTCCATGCTTGAGACATCAGGAATATGAATAATGGCTTTTGGCTTAGCTTTGAGGCTTTACTAAAATAAAATATGTACACAGGCAGCCAAATGCTTTATTTCCATATCCTCACTTTTTAATGGTTTCCTGGAGCATCTTAGCATCTAAACCAAAACATAACCAGTGAAATAGTTTGAAAATTCTGTTCCATCACTTGGGCAATTTCTAAAAATGCTGGTAACTGAATAAACTGGTACTGACATTTGGAATGCGATTTGAACAGTGAGCCTTTACATTATTCAAAGCATCTGACCCCTGTGAGATTTTTATCTTAGGAAATAAGGCTAAATTCAAAGAAATCATTAGATGGAAAGATACTTATGGTGGCATGACTTACACTGGAAAAACAAAACTAACCTAAATGTTCAACAATAGCAAAGGGCTTAAGTAAATTACGGTAGGAAAACCTGCTAGAATAATAGCTATTAAAACCATGTCTATCACTGGAAAACACCCACATCATTTTAAATGAAAAAAAAATTGGATTTGAATGTGATCTGTAAAGCAAAATAATAAAGAATGGAATGACTCATAGTGAAACAGTGATTATTTATAGTCTTTTTTTTCCTTCCTTCTTTTTCAGGGGAAGGGTTCAAATATTTTATAAGGACTATAGTGGGGAGTGGTAGAGCTTTATTTTTAAAAACCATAAAGCTGAGCATGGTGGTACAGCTATTCTGGAGGCTGCCAAGGGAAGATCACTTGAGTCTAGGAGTTCAGGACCACCCTGAGCAACTTAGCAAGAGCTCAGGCCCCAAAAACTTAATGAAACCAACAAAGAGCCATACTACTTAAGCAGTTCTATGTCCTTTGATAGATTTCATTTAGACTAAAATTTTAAATTTTTCTGGTGTTTAGTAACTGAAATATTGGTCTACTAAATGATTTTTTTGGTTGTCTCACATAATCAACATTTTATGAAAGATGTTTTGAGAGATGCAAAAATAAGATATGGTAATATCCAGTTAGATAAATACAAATTCCTATAGGAGAGGAATAACACTAATTATAAAGATTATACAGTTAATTCAATCTTTTACAGGATTTATATAAGTGGCACTTGGCACAACCCTCCTTAAATAACTGAAAGCAACATTAGCAATCTATTTTGGGAACTTATTTTTTGATATTAAAAAAATCAATGCTATGTTCTGAGGGGACAAAGAGGCTATAAATCTTAATCAAGTAAATTCGGGGAAATTTTCTTTTTTAACGTACCAGCAAGGCACACTTTAGTGCTATTTTGGCTAGACCAGGAGTTTGGTCTCCACAGGAATCATTTGGAAAGCTACTTCCCATGAAATAGTGGAATATTTCCAGCTAGTTACTCCAGTGTTCTGTCTGCTTTGCATTTTTTCCTCAATGAAACAGGACAATTAATAAACTCTGGTTAGAGTGCAGAGCCCAAGATTCAGCAGCAGCAATATTATCTTTGGATCTGGAATGAGGGACATTAGCTATTCAAACACAGCCCAACTCTGAAAGTTGGCCATTTGGAATGTACCCTTATTATTCTAAAATTCTTTTCTTCCTTATGTTTTCCATCATTTTCTCTCACCTTTTTTCTAACAGTATCCACGTATGTGACTCATTTCTGAGTATTCACTATGCAATTTTACAACCACTTCAGAGTTTTCACAATGTGTATTCATTGTTAGTGTACTGACTGACTGATTTCAGAGCCCCTAACGCAGAGAAAACAGAATTCGAGAACCTAGGAACTGTCTTCCAAAAGGGAATGGAATTTGTGGTGCCACGTGCTGCGTGTGCTGGGATCTCAGTATACTACTCAGCTCATAGCTATACATGTCAGATTCAACCTACAGACAAAATCATGAACAACTTAAAAATAATTATAAAACACAAAGTAAACACTATCAATGATGTCACTGTAAAGGGTAGAACAGAGACTATAAGTAAAGAGGGTTCAGGTGAAAGAAAGACAAGAGCACCTGTTACTGAATCAGTAAGATAGTCAAAACTGAGCACAGTGGCACACACCTATAATCTCAGCTGCTTGGGAGGCTGAAGCAAGAAGATTCCAAGTTCAAGGACAGCAATTTAACAAGATCCCATCTTGAAACATTAAAAAGGGTTGGGCATATAGTTCAGCAGTAGAAAAGTAGGGTGGAGGAGACAGAGTTAAAAGATATTATTTAAAATTGATAGAAAGAAACAAATGAACAAACAATATATATTATATATAAAAAATCATTTAGAGTTACAAAATAAGGAAAAAACTACTAAACAGAAACTAATGAAAATCTGAAGAGGGAAGGGGAGAGATTAGTGTATCTGTACTAAATCCTCACAATTAGGTTTTATTTGTTGTGTTTTTTGAGGCAAGTTCTCACTATGTAGTTCAGGCTGGTCCTGAACTCATTTTATAGCCCAGCCTGGCCTCATATTCACGGCTGATTCTCCTGCCTCGGCTGACCCTCCTGCCTCGGTCTCCTGTGTGCTGGGTTTACAGGCATGCACCACTAAGCCTAGCCAATCCCTGCCTTCTGCAATGAAGATCTGACAGATAATCTCTTACATCAACTAATAACATAAGACTATTATTTAGACTTAGAAAGGCAACTATCAAAAGAAGTAAAAACAAAACTGTTTTAACTGTTAACTCTGGGAAATGTAACAAGTTGTGGGGCAGAATGTGCAGAGAATGCTACCGAGTCCTTCATTAGTGTCTACATATGTGTGTGGAAGCATAATAAAAAATAAAATAAAAAAGGCGAAACTGAAAATGCTGACCTCGCAAAGATCTGTACCCACCCTTCCCTGAAGCGTCCTAACAGCTCCAGCTTCTTCAAGGGAGCTCTTACTGTAACCCAGGCAGACAACTGAGAGTCACACTGGGAGCACGTGCACAGTGAGTGCACTCAGGGTTCCCCACTTCATTGGGACATCCTGGGCCAGGCAGGATGTCCTGTGTCCAGCGGGATGCTCAGCAGCACTGCCAGCCTCTATGCCCTCTATGCCAACAATGCTCACGCCCCACATCCATCCCCAGGTGTGCAAGACTCCACATACTGCCAGCTGCTCTGGGGGAGAAAAGTCAAACCCAGCAGAGAAACAATAATGAAAAGGATGAGGCAGGAGTACTATTCCATTGAAGACAGAGCCCCCATTTCACTTAATTAATTGCAGATCTACAGAACTACACTAATAATAGTGTGGATAGCTGATTCCTATTCTAAACAGTAAGCAAATATCCACAATGAGCTGTGATTTGGGAAATGTGAATTTATTGTGTTTCAGTCAGCTGTGTTCTGTGTGCTTCTCATAGTAAGAGCATCTCACAGTGCTGAATGGAATGCAACATGACCAAAAAGCAATCTATAGCCTTACCAGGAAACCCAAAACAGTGCTGAGAAACCAAACCAAACCAAACCAAACCAAACCAAACCAAACCAAACCAAACCAACAAACAAAAAACACCAGTTGTTAGCTCTCTAGAAAAGGGATGTCTGTGTTCAACATGTCATGTAGATACCGAATACTTTAAATGCTACATACAGAACTTTCAAAGGTTATTTTGACTACATATAATTTTTGCCTTGCATGTTGATTTTGGAACTTGCAAAATATAATCTCCTACAGTTCTAATAAAGCCATCTATTCATCACCCATATATCCAACTTTTACTAACTGCCCTCTGTGTGTGTCAATGTATTCAAGCACATGGAAGATGCTATGAAAACAACAGTATTATGGTTTATGTTCAGATCTGCTCCCCCAAGCCTCATGTGATAATAGATGAGGCCAAATCTAGAGTTTGTGATTGGTTCATTGTCTAGTGCTTGGATTGGTGGTATGAGTGCGACACCTGCCCGGGGTGGAGCTATTATCCAGTGTAATGGTGGGAAGAAGGCGTGTCTTCTCTCTTTTGCTGTTCCCACTTGCTGTTTGCGGCTGCCATGAACATGAACATGAACCGCTGCCCCTCAGCCATGTCATTCTGCCTTGGAGCCAACTGAGTATGGATTGAAACCTCCAAGCTATAAGAAATAAACCTTTCTTTCCCTAACTTTGGGCATCAGGTATTTTGCCTCAACAACGAGAGAAAAGTAACTAAGACAAACAGTTAATGGTTAATGAACATAAACTGAATTTTCCAGGAATATAATTACCATATAAATGCAGGAAACACTATGTTTGGAACTTTTCCAGAAACTGATTCCTGAATGCAAAAATCATATCACCAACATTTACTTTGATTTTGTTTTTCCTTTATTTTACTGCTACAAAATTATATATGAGTAGTATATTAGTTTCCTATAGGTCTTGTAACAATTCACCACAAACTTGGTGGCTTAAAACAGCAATGTATTCCTTCACAGGTCTGGAGGTGGAAGTTCAAAATCAGTTACACTGGGTCAAAATCAAGGTGTCAGTGTCTGAAAGGCTCTGGAGAAAATCCATTCCAAGATTCTTCCAATTTTTGGTAGCTGCTATCATGCCTTGACTTGTGGTCCTATCACTCCAGGCTCTGCATGTGGTTATACTGCCCTTTTCCCTCCTGTGATCTCTCCATGACACATGTAACTGAACCTAAAGCCTGCCAAGATAATCTCCCATCTCAACATCCTTATTTTAATTACATCTGCAGAGTCCTTTTATGCCAAAAATAGTACCAATAGGCTCCAGAGATTAGGATGTGGCTGTGTAACCAGACCTAGATGTTAGACTTGAAGATGCCATGGGTAACTAAAAGCAGAAGGAGCTGGATTGTCCTGAAACTCTGGGTCAGATCCCTGTTCAGCTGTGCCTATGGGCATATTAATCACATCAGCAGAGTCTATAATGCCAGGTTTATTAGTGTGACGTTTACCTGGCCTATCTTATCCCTCTTCAAATCTTAGGACACCAAGGTAAGAGTAACTAATTTTCAGGATTTGCAGGGACATCCAACTGGCAGCTTTCATAAGTGCGAGACCCCCAGGGGCAATGCCTAGAAATCTCCAGCCTGGTCCTAACCTGCAGTCACCTTGGGTTCCAGGAACAGCAGAGCTTCGCAGACCATCCAGCGATGGGAACAAAAGCTGTCCCCTCAACAGGAGCCATGATCTCATGGTGGGAACTGAATTACTCCCCCAAGCAATGATGGCTCCTCTGAGATTTCCCAAAGCTATCCCAAGACATCAGGGCTTGAATGCTGCCAGCTAGGCACCCCCAACAATGCAAACCCCAACCCTTGCCTTTGTGCCTCTTCTGTCAGCTCCTCAAAGACAGAACTTGAGCATCTTTTATCTGATTAAACCTCTTTACTATCCTTCACCATTGCTCATCTCCTAGACTGGCATTGTGGGGTAGGTGGCCAAACGTGATCTGTTGGGACTCATGCAGCTCGGGCTTCTGCCCCGAAACTAGTCAGAGCTGGCTTTTGAGGGGTCATTATTCAATTAACCACAGATAAGTTACAATATCTGAAAATTTGATTTCATATAGTAAAAGGAGAATTTAAAAAATATTTGTTATAAAAAAGGGCACTGAAAATAATGGCTTCAAAAAATATATATATATATAGCTAAGATAGTTACACTACTAATTTCTCTTAGTTCAGTGATGATAATTGTTTGGACAATTAAATGCCACCATCTGATACGCTGAGCAACTAACTTAAAGATAACAGTATGCAAAGTATTAACTATCGTTACCCTCTTATGTTGTTTGAAATTTTTTTTTTCTCTTTAAAATAAAAATAAAATCATGGCTTCAGAGGGTTTTAACATAAAATTGTTTTGCTTCAAAAAACAAAAACAAAAACCAATATAGGGATCACAAAAAAGTCATTTCACTTTTTACCTTTTTGTTGTTATCTGAAATTAAAATCTTCATAAAATAACTCACTTTTTGGAAGAAAGGGAATTGCGCTCTCTTTCTCAGATAAAGAGACTTAATTCTAGCCTGTAGGCTGGACCAAAATTCTCTTTTCTCATATGTCCCTGGACTTCAATCTTACTGGTCTCTCTCACTGCCTCAGTAAAAGCCCTATTCCCTAGATTCTGAGACCTCTCTACCCACCAGCTGAATTTTCTCCTTTGTACCTTAAGCACCAATAGCAGTAAACTAATTTTAGTACCTTGATATAGTATGCAGGATATTCCTTTTTATCTTTGCATATTCTGTAACATTCTCTCTTGCCTTATGTGCTAGTCAATTCCTTTTTAGCTTGGTCCTCTAGGAATGTTTACTGACCCTCATCCTCCAACCCAGACAGGGTAAATCATGTCCTGTTCTGAGCAATTATCAGACTTTGCACATAGCTCTTACATTTAGCATACTACACTGTAAATTATTTGCCTATATTATTTGTCTCTTTTAAGACTGAGCTTTTTCAGAGAAAGAACTGGTTCTTATTTATCTCATATCTGTAGTAGATAAAAGAGTATTAAATGACTAAACGAATTTCTATCCTGAGGTTCACTTCTAAGACCTGCTCACTTATATACACTTCAAAATCTTCATCTGTGAAACTGAACTTGTTTTTACTCTGAGACACCTCCACTATGTTCCTACTTCTCTTAATGACACTATCAATAATCCACTGGCCCAAACCAGAAAACTAGGGGATACGCTAGGCATGTCCTCCCTGATTATTCACATTCACTCAGGTATCAGCTCCTCTCCACTTTAACTCCTCCCACACTATTTAACCTAGTTCTTTCTACTGGTTCTCTTCTTTCTCTTCATTCAATTAGTATTTTATTCCTACACTTTCATTGTAGTCAAGCCTGACTATGAGTATACTCAGGCATCATTAGTGTAAATTGGAGCTAGACTGACAAGTGGGAAGGACACTCTTCTAAGTCAGGGAATAAATGAAAGATTTATCTTTTTACCAACACAACCTTGAGTGTGGGTGCCACCAGGTGAAAAGACTGTGTGGTGTCATCTAATATATAGGTGGCGTTACCATCTTGTTGCTCAGTTGACAGTCTGGGAATTTCCTTTACTTCTCCTCTGCTAGATCCCATTTCTTTGTTGTTCCTAAGATTGGCAAAGGAACTCTTCCATTGTTAAGTAAGTATGCATGGGAGATTATTGTTTGAAAACTTGCATATATAAAAGTGGCATTATGCAAACTTCACAGTTAAATGATAGTTTGGCTGGATATAGAATTCTATATTAAAATTGTTTTCCTTGAAGCCAGGCATGGTGACACACACCTGTAATCCTAATATTCAAGAGGCTGAAACACGAGGATCACTGTGAGTTCAAGACGAGCCTGGGCCAGAGTGAGTCCAAAGCCAGCCTGAACTACATAGTGAGATTCTGTCTCAAAAACTCAACACAACAAAATAATTCTCCTTGAGAAATTTGAAGGTATTGTTTTATAATCCACTTTACAGTATTGCTCTTGAGAAGGCTTTTGTCACTATGGTTCTTGATTTTTGTGGCTTATGGAGATGAAGATTTTTGGTTTTTCTGTGAACTTCGAAGGTGTTCATGAACTCCTGAGCGTTCACAATGTACACTGGTATGAATTATTTTACAATTATTATATTGGATACTAGGAGGAACCCTTCTAATATGGAAACTAATTTCCTTAAGTCACAATTTTATAAAATATTGTTCTCATGAAAATCTATTATCCCATTTTATCTCTTTTGTCTTAGTGGAATTCCTATAATTTGTATGTTGGGCCTCTTGTACTGCTTTTCTATTTTTCTTTCCCTCATTCTTTTTGTTTTGTTCTGTTTTTCCTTTTTTTTTTGGAACCAAGATTGAACTCATGAACCTGTGCTTGCCTGGCAGGCACTTGTGCCACTGAGCTATATCCCCAGCCCCTTCTTTCCCATTCTTAAATTTGTTTTTCTCCTATTCCACCTCAGGAAATCTCCTTACTTCTTCCAACTCTACTATTAAATTAAATATGTTTTTGACTTCTAGGACTTGTGTTTTCTGAATAGACTCCTTTAATTATTTCTTGTTCTTGATTCAAGGATGCTTTATCTTCTCTTAGTTCTCTGCAATTAGTAAGTATAGTAATTACTTTTGAAATTTTCATGTAGTACATTTATTGTCTGTTTTTTCTTTTTCTCCGGGTTAATGGTTTAGATCTGGAATCCCCTGCCCCCCCATTCTCATAGTCTCAAAGTATAGCTTTTAAGGTGGCTGGATCACAGAGGCACTGTATTAGTGGATGGCTTTTTTCACTGGTGAGTGAAATGGCAGAGTGCACCATTGCAAGCTGGGGTCTGGCCTGAGGAAGGTCAATGGAGATGTGACCTAGAAGGATAAATCTTCCATTTTGGCTCCTTGGTTACCTCTCTTCTTCCTGGTCACCACAATGTGAGCAACTTTTTCTCCACTATGCCCCTCTGCCATGATCTTCTGCCTTGGAGATAGCAGACTATGGAATGAAAATATGAATCAAATTAAACCTATCCTCCTTCAGATTGTAGGTATCAGGTATTTTGATTCAGCAAAGAAAGGCACCAAGACACTGTTTCTTTGTTATAAATTATATATTCTCTCCCCAATCCCAGCCTCATGTAATATGGATGCAGATGAATATAGCGCTTGTGATTGGTTTGTTGTGTAGAGCTGGGATTGGTGATGTGAGTGTTCCACCCGCCTAGGGGAGGAGCCACAATATGATGTAAAGGAGGGGGAAAAGGTGTGTCTCACTCTTGCTTTTGCTGTTTGCAGCAGCCATGAATGGCTGCCCCACCACACCACACTACCTTGGAGCCAACTGAGTATGGACTGAAAACTCCAAAAATCTGTAAGAAATAAACCTTTCCTTCCCTAACTTTGGGCATCAGGTATTTTGTCTCAACAAGTAAAAAGTAATGAAGACACTTTCTTTGCTTGTGTTTTCCTTAGTGGACTGTATTTTTAGAGCTTTTAAGTTCACAGAAAAATTGAGCAGAAAGTACAGAGTTCCATATACCTCCTGGTTCCTTCCATGTCTAGCCTCCCAAACTATCAATATCTTATGCTACAGTGGCACGTTTGTTAAAATCAACGAATCTGCTTTAATACGTCACTGTCACACAAAGTTCATACTTCAGGTTAGGGGGCACTTTTGGTATTGTACATTCTATGGGTCTTGACAAATGTATAATGATACATATTCCCATTATAATATAACAGATTCATTTCACAGCCCTGAGTCTTCTGTACTGTGTTTACCCACCTTACCTCCTATTAGCAGCCACTGATCTTTTTACTGTCTCCACAGTTTTGCCTTTTCTAGAATGTTATATAATTGGAAATACATAGTATGTGTAGCCTTTAGGGTGTACTACTTGATGCTGAGATATACACTGTAAAATGATTAAGACAGTCAATACCTTTTTGGTGCATGCGTGGGTATGTTAAAACCACCTGAAATCCACTTTCTTAGCAAATTTCCAGTAGAGAATACACTATTAACTATAGTCAACATGTTATACATTAGTGCTACATACTTATTCATTCTCTAAGCTTTGTACTTTTTGATTGACTTTCCATCTCTCTACTCTCAGTAACCATGTAGATACCATTCTAGTCTTAGTTTCTATGTATTTGACTTAATATTCCACACATGAGAACACACAGAAATTTTCTTTCTGTGCCCGTCTTATTTTATTTAGCATGGCCTATGGACCTTCCAATTTCTTATAAGACTTACAATAGCTCTTTCTCTGACCAATGGATCCAATCTAAGCATTACACTCCTTTGTGATAGTTCAACAAACTGACAGGAAAAACTTACATATTATTCTTTAGTCTTGTATGGTGTATTGGGGAAAAAAGCCTACCTCCACAGAGAATTTTATATTGACTGAAGGAATTCAATCAACGCAAGACAGGTGCATCAGTAGGAATGAAGAGCTATGAGGATATTAGCTCATGGATCCAAGTAAGCTACAAAAATCAAAGAAAGGGAAAAAAGAAAGAGAAACTAGTGTTTTCACTTTACATGCCCCAGAGTTACAGAAAGAATAACAGTGTCAGAATTTTAAAGTTAAATATATATGTACCAAAAGAAAGGGAACAAATACAGACTTTATAAACTGACTACTACTCTCAACTGAATTAATAAAACATTTCAGTTATTGATGACATAATTGCTACATAGTTTACTAAAGTATTAATTTTTAGTAGACCTCATTAAAAGAATGTATTACAATGTTAGATACATTATCCAAATTCATAACAATAATTTTTTCACACAAAGAAGCAAAATTTCAAAATTAAAATACCAGTCAAGTTTCAGCAAGATTATGAATATATTTATTGAAAATCATTATTCCTAGATTTGGGATTCTATTATAAACAATGTGTTTCTTTGCATTGTTTCCTAACATTTTTGTCTGGAAATTCACTGTGAACAGAGGCATGCATTTAGAAGCACTGGTACAAGTTACAGGTGTTGGATCTTGAAATGGTTTTGTAAGGATCACCTAGAGGATGGCTGAAAAATCTGTTCACAAAAAGACTATCAGGTGCTTCTGAAAAATACACAAGTTTTAGGGAAATAAACTAGATCAGTGTTTTTAGAAGTATATCCTAAAGAATTTTTAAACTTTTACAAAAAAGACACCTCAGGCTTCTTTTACCTGTTTCAGTGGACAATAGCTCTACTTAAAAATTTTCTTTTGTGTATCTGCTCTGCTTCTAAAAGCCACAAAACCCAATAGAGAGAATTTGAACTCACTCATACAGGAATTATGATTATGATTCTGGCTTCAAAACTGACTAATTCAAAGAGAGAATAGACAGATAAAAGGATGAGGATCAATGGATGCAAAATATTCGTTAATGACAAAAGGAAAATCTTATAAACAGTTCTGTGATTCATATAACTTTATTTATTGCAATTTAAAGAATTTATTCATAATAAAGTTCCAAATGAAAAACCCAAACATAAATTGTATTAATTGCACATACTTCTGTCACTTAGGAAGAATTACTTTATTCTAGACTTACAAGTAAAAATATTAAGTGTATCTAGATATAGCCTAAGCTTTGTGACCTTTTTGACACTCCTAATCCTGCTACCCCAACCTCTGTCTAGCAGGCAGATGGGCAGAGAAGGTGGCTTAGATCGAGGTAGGTGGGCTCCTTCAAGAGGGGATCATCACAGAAGGAATGTCTGTCTACTGATCCCCAAAAGCTTGGCTCTTATGAATACCTTTTTGGTACCTTTTTTAATGCTAACCCAGAAAACTACACTGTGTTTTGTGGAGTAAGGCAAAAGATTGCTAGTTTCCTCCTCTCATCTGGTCCTTCAACAGTTTCCATAGGACTGGTTCTACAAATCCTAGGCTTTTGAAATTTTCCATTCCAGGCACCCTATTAATAACAGATGCCCACTGAAAATTAAGTGTTCCCACCTCCTTTGGTGCTGAGGGTTGAACCAAGGGCCTTGTCCATGCTAACTACACACCCTACCCTAAGCTACACACCCCACCCCCAAGCTATATCCACCCAAGCCCCAGTAATTAGATTTAAGATATTATATGTACAAACTCAAGAGATCTCTTCATCAAATGAAATAGCATAGTAGTTGTACTTACCTGTCTGAATACACATACTAAGCAGGAGATGAACTGAGTAAGAAGCCACAAGAGCGACTAACAGCAGCAAGAAACTAAAATATAAAAGATCACATGGTCAGAAATTTCTGGTACTGGGGATTAAATCCATGGGGCTTTCTACCACTAAACTATACCCCAGCACTTTTTATTTTTAGATAGGGCTTTGTTCAGTTGCCCAGACTGGCTTCAAATTTGCAACCCTCCTGCCTCAGTCTCCCAAGCAACTGGGATTATAGATGTGTATCACTGCACCCAGAAAAGTTTATCTTTTTCATGGTATCTCATTACTAAGCAAATATCTTCATATTTAAGGGTTTACAAGAACTACCTCTGAGTGGTAGAATCATGATTATTTAAGAAAAAAAACAAAATAGTTTTCTGGTTTTGTACATTTAATGAATTTTATTTAAATGAAAATATACTGGTTTAAAATAAAACATGAAATGAGAAAGAAAAACTTTTAAAAAATACAGTACAAACAAACTTCCTCCTTTTGCATTCCTGTCTGCTGACTGCTGATTCAGTCACTCGCAATCCAGGCATTTCCCTTTTATGACTAGTTTTTAATTCTTTTCTAGGTCTAGACCTAAGTTATGAAGTTTCACTGTCTTCTGTTTGCCTTACCTGTCTCCCATTCCTGTGATATGACCCTCTTTACCATTTCTTCACTGGTAACATTTGTATTGTATTTCCTTGCGCTTATTTAACATAAACTCACTGTCTAAATCAAAATAAAACAATGCAATGAACACACTTCTAGTGATACAATCTGAGAACTGTACAAACAATGTAATGATTCAGGTCCTCCTACCAACTTTGTGAAAAGAAATAGCAGGAATAATTCTCTATTTATTCTTAGGAAGATATTGGCATGACAAAGTATCAGCAAGAGCTGTCACCAGGGAACTTCCCTAATATTTAAAGAAACCTTATCTTAGTGACCAACCTAATACTCATTAATAAGCAGCAAAGTTGAGAGGTGAAAGTGCACCTATAATTAAACTGACATCTAGAGACCATAAAAAACAAGTGAAATATTATCAAAAGGGACATGTGTTATGATTTAGTGATCTCATATTCAGCAGTATTCAACTACGTGTAAGACCACTATATAAAACACCAGATTTTAAAGAGAACCAAAAGGTAGATCCTCTAAATGTGGTTTCCTTGAGGTGATGCATACAGTTTTCAAGTTCAAAAATTATGAAAGTTTGTCAATACAGCCCACAATAAAAGCAAATTGGTTACTTAAAAGTTGATTTGCTTATCAAGAGATCTGGATTAAGAGCAAGAAACAATCCTAAATCAGATTCTGTATATTTTAAATTTCCTTGCTAAAAAGTCTGCCTCTACTGGCAAAACAAACAAAATGAACTTATCTGTTCATCTGTTAGCCATGGTGCCAGATGCTGAGGATAAGATCTAGTCTTAAGTGATCTCAGAGTTTAGGGAGAAGATTAACTTGCAAACAATTCTTAATGACAAATTGTAATAATGAAATGAATATACAACATACTATGGGAGTACAGAGCCAGGAAAGTTTTCTATGTTAGCCTATGGGCCAAGACTTAAACATGAAAAGAAATAGGCACAGAACATGTGTCTGGCCTTAGAAAGTAAAACAGTACTACTTAATGACAGGGAGAGGAGACGGAGAGAATGAAAAGATTATGTGCTTTATTTGAACTGAAAAATTGTTATTAATCAGTAACCTGCATGACTGACATTCATTGATTCACTTTAGCCAATTAGACACAAATGAAGAAGCTGAATAAACCAGTTCTTATGGATATAAAGCAAATTCTATTTTTAAAAATTAGCCAGAGTCATGTATTGCATAATAACATTTTGGTCAACCAAGGATTACATATATGATGGTGGCTGGATGAGATTGTAACAGAGCTAGAAAATTCCTATCACCAAAGGAATCACAGCTGTCCTAACACCATGTTCCAACGTACCATGAACATGCTATGGCAGTGCTGATATAAACAACCTACTGGACTACTAGTCATATAAAAGTTCAGTACATACTATTATCTACAGTATAAAATACTTGATAGTGACAATAAATGACTGTGCTCCTAGTTTATGTGTCTACTATTATGGGGAGCCGGGGGTACCAGGGATTGAACTCATGACCTCGCACATGCCAAGCAGGCATTTGTGCCACTGAGCTAAATCCCCAGCTGTGTGTACTATTTATCACTGTTTTAGAGTATATACTTTCTAATCATGAAAAAAAGTTAACTGAAAATCAGCCTCACACAAGCCCTTTAGGGAGGTAGCTTACAAGGCAGCTTTTGTGGGGTTTTTTGCTTGTGTGTGTGTGTGTGTGTGTGTGTGTGTGTATGCTACTGGAGACTGATCCCAGGGCCTCTGCACAGAGCTACATCCACAGCCCCTTATAAAAAATATGTTTGAAATTTTGAGATAAAATCTTACTAAGTCACTAAGCTGCCCAGGCTAGGCAAAACTGTCATCCTTTTAGCTTAGCTTTCCACAATGCTGGGATTACATGTATTCACCACCATGCCTAGCTGCTATCACAGGAGGTGGCAGCACAATGTGTGCTACCATCCCTGAAGACTTTCCAGTGAAACGATATGGCAATGGAGGTGACTTGATCCCATATAAGCCTAGGCTAATATGTGTGTGTCTTATTTTTTAATACAAAGTATAAAATGTAAAATAATTTAAATATGGAAAGCTTATAGAATAAGGATATAAAGAAAATATTTTTGCACAAGTATACAATGTGCTGGTTTTAAGCTAATGTTATTACAAGAGTCAAAAAGTTTAAAACATTAAAATGTTTTGGGGTCAGTGGTATGGGTAACTATTTAAAGGATAACAATATGTAATATAGTAATGATTGTGGATTTCCCACTGTTTTATTACTGTTCTATTTTGTTTCACTTTACTGTTCTGTTTTACTCCCTTTAAAATAAAAATTGTAAATAAAGTTTGTGAAAAACTACAGTAAGCGGATGTTAATCTATTATTGACCAGAGAAAAGCATTTTTTGTAAGTGTGGGAGAGACTAAGTGTGCAATGTTTATAAAATCCAGTGTGGCACCCTAGACCTTCACACTCACTCATCATTCATTGACTTACCCAGAGCAACTTCCAGTCCTGCAAGCTCCATTCATGGTAAGAGCTCTATATCCAGGCATACAATTGTTAATACTGTATTTTCACTATATCTTTTCTACACTTAAAATATGTTTAGGTAACAAAATACCATTGCATTACAACTGCATATAGGATTCCGAAAAGTAACATTTACTTTATAGGTCTACTCCCTGGGGCAATAGACTGTATGATATAGCCAAACGTGTGACAGGTAATGCTATCTAGGTAGAAACAACAAAACCACCTAAGAAGGCATTTCTGAAGATATGCCCTCTCTTTAAGTGATGCCTAACTAAAAATAGCATCCTTTGAAGCTATAGAGAAAAAAAAGTTATAGCTTCAGAAATAATCTAGCCAGAAATTTTATAACTAGTTTATGGAACCTATTATGCTGCTTTCAGTGTACGATTAAAAGGGGAAAATAAGAGGGTGGGTAAAATATAGAAAAAACACTCACCTAAATCCAAGGATACCAGTATTAGCCATAACATAAGCTAGGCCAAGAATGCCACTTCCCATGATGGCATTCATTAAATTAAAGACTGAAAAACCAAATGAAACTCCTGAAGATCTCTGTCTATGAAGTTCCTGTAAGTACAGAAACGCAATGGTGTTAAATTTCTGTATGATCAAGTTCAAATTTCATTTAAAAACCACTGAATGGTCATGGAGAACAACTGCAAATCATCAGGCTGTTCACGACAACACTATCCCTTCCTTCCCACTCCTAATTGGTGTCCCAGGAATCCAGAGCTCGTAGGGAAAGTCGTGTCTGCCTGTACAGAGACCAGGTAGCATTCAGGGAGGGCCTTGTGATTAATCTTGTGAGTTCCACAGAAGAAGGAATAGCACAGGAACGGGGTGGAGACCTACAGGACCATGGCCTCAGCTCATGTGATTTTTGTAGAATCCCTGAGTCAGCTTAGAACTCTTCCTTCCCAGTTCCTAGGACTGCAAATTTAATCCTTATTTATATAATTAATAAGTCCGCCCAACTGTAAGGACGGGCAGGACTACCTGTAGAGACAATATAATTGAAGCAACTCACGTTGTTTTGGCAAATATATTCGTGTAAACCCTTCGCCCCAAACAGCAGTTGGAAACAAACAATAAACTGCAACAGAGCAAGGATTCCAGGTAGGAAGAGGTGTGCCCGAAACGCCGAGGCTGGGGACACAGCTCGGCCGAAGAAGAGCATTCGCCCGGAACCGCAGTTCAGGTGGGAACCGCAGTTCAGGTGGGTCCGCAGCACTGGGCCCCTACGGTCTTCCTCCGCGAGGGATGCCAGTTGAGAAAAGAAATATCTCAGCATAATTGCAAAGATCTCCCAGGCCTGCAAGAGGAGCCGAAGTGCTAACACACCGCGGGGAGACCCGGAGTGTGGCGGGGCCCAGGCTGCCGGCCCCCGCTTCCACGCAGGGCTGCATCCTTCCTCCACTTCTCTCTCCACAGCGTGCGCAGCCCAGGTCCAAGCCCGGCTCCCCGGACCCCTTCAGGATGTCGGGTGCTGCCTGAGGGTCCCATCCCCTAAAGTCGGATTCCGGCTTTTCCCTTTCTCCGGAGGTGTCAGAGTCTGGAAACCCGCAGAGCACTTACGTTGCTTAGCAACGGGCGCAGCTCGGCAGAAGCCGAATCTCCTGGCTGCTGGGCCGAGACGTACCAGCCCCACTCAGCGCTGCTGCTCGCCTCCATGCTGCTCCTTTGCTGACCACCAGGTCCATATGCGAACCTCGACTCCAGCCCTTACTCGAACCTGTCCTCGCGCCAGAGGTGGAGCTATGAGCCGGTCCTTCCGCATTCTGTTACCTCACCGGGAGGGGAAGAGCAAAGGAAATCGTCGAGGTCTGATGACGCGCGCTCCCTTCACCGCGCACAGTGATGATGCAGCGGTGGACCGCACCACCTGGCCTCCACTTCCCAGCCACACCGGAGCATGAGGTGAGGGGTCTGGTCACCAAGCCAGCTGGGAGCGACGCCCAGACTTGGAAAGGCACAGCTGGTGAGGTGACGGCCCGGTGCAAAGGGCCCGCGGGTCAGCGGCGATACCGGCTCGCTAGGGTTGCTCTGACGACTCCCACCCGCTCGCGTGCCGAGTTTAGGTCCCGTACTGGGCAACCAGGCCTTTTGATACAGTCTTTGACCACATTGTACAGCTAAGAAACTGCGACTCAGATTCGGTGATTTACCCAGAGTCGCTCAGCTTGTGAAGTGTTAGGCCAATTTGAACTCTGAGTGTGAACTTTAACTTCTTTACTGTACAGAATTGTGCGCCTTTTTTTCGCACCATACTCTCCTGTTAGGTACTTACGAAGGAAAAGTGAAGATACAGTGCTTAAAAGACTCAGCAAAGAAAAAAATTAAAATTTAAAAAAAGACGCAGCAAAGCCTCTTTTTAAAATGCGGAAGCTTCTAGTTGTAGACAGGACAGTAAAGCATCAAAGACAGACAGCTTGGCAGTTTACGATATAAAGACACACTGAGGCCAGGCTTGCTTGGGTTTTAAATTCTTGCCTAATCATTTACCTGCAGTGAGACTGTGTGAGTTAACCTATTTGGGGGCCTTCGTTTACAAAGCTCATTTACAAAAGCAGTGGACTCCTGCACCAACTGTCAGTACTGATAACACAGCATCTGCTACAATGAGCATCCGTAAGCCTAGTAAACATCGCCTTAAACTGACCACTTCTTTTGTAGATGATTCTTTAGCTCACATCCTAGATTCCAGTCCTGACTGCATTCTATAAAAAACTGTAGGTAAAAAGGTTAATGAGTGGATGGATCACTAATTCCTCCATCCAGGCAGCAGCGGGGCCGAAGTTGCAAATAATAAAAGTCATGCTATCTTGGAAAAGCTAGTATACTTCTCCCACACGATTAAAAGTTTTGTTTAGCAGGTTATTTGAAACAAGTTAGATTTTTATTCTCAGAAACCATTGTGAATATGTTCATTTGTAACTTTATGGTATTTTTTTTAATAAATACGTTTTTCTTTTAAAGAATCTTATGGAAGCCATTTGGATTCTCAAGACTTTTGAAAGTAAAAAGCTGTAACTCAACTGAATCCAAATTGTTGATTCCGCTAGCATGGACAACGCTTACACAGAAGCTTAGGAAAGTACCTGGTATTTTCTTCTTATTTCAAAGAAAAGTATTCTCAACCATGTCAGAAATGGAAGCAAATAAGAGCAACTCTGAACTGTTTTCACCACCTTCTAATGTTCGAGGAATGACAAAACTTGATAGGACAGCTTTTAAAAAGACAGTTACCATTCCAGTGCTTAAAGTGAAGAAAGAAATAGCCAATAGATTGTTGCGATCCCTTAAAAGATCAGCACTGCAGCGCCCTGGCATAAAGCGTGTGATTGAAGATCCAGAAGATGAAGAATGCAGATTAATTATGTTGGATCCCTATAAAATACTTACTCATGATTCCTTTGAAAAAGCAGAACTCAGTATTTTAAGTCAACTTAATGTCAGTCCACAGATATCTAAATATAAGTTGGAACTAACTTATGAAAACTTTAAGTCAGAAGAGATCTTGGGAGCTGTGCTTCCTGAAGGCCAAGATGTGATTTCAGGGTTTAGCAGAGTAGGACACATTGTACACCTGAATCTTCGAGATCATCAGCTACCATTCAAGCATTTAATTGGTAGGTGTGTTATGGTATTGTTCATGGCAAACTCTAATTTTTTGTTTTGAAAATTATTTTTGAAATGCCACACAGGGACAATTTATTGTTGTAATTTTAAGCCAAACTTTGAGCTGCATACCCTCTTTTGAGGGACAATCTGGCACACTCTTTTCAGAGCATAGCAAGGTCTAAATATTGGTCTAGGCTTTTGTATAAACCAGTACAAAAATATTCTGCACTGAACAGAATTTGTTTTAGTATGCAAGACTATGAGGCCTTTAGGACAGTGTTTAGTACTAGGTTTTTGGGGGGTTTTTTTTGGTACCGGGGATCGAACTCACGACCTCAGGCTTGCCAGGCAGGTGCTTAAGCCACTGAGCTAAATCCCCAGCCCCTTAGTACTAGGTTTTAAATATCCTTTTGTTTTCATAGACAAAAGGACAATACTGTTTACTTTGGCTTTTATTGAGTCAACATTAATTAAGCCTCTTCTATGTTAGGCACCAAACTTTGTTTTCTTAGAGGTTCCAGCCTTTTAGAAACAATGCTTATTGTTAATGTCCTACCTCTGTATATACAGATTTAAATGTAAGGCCTTAATTCTTTAGAAGAAAGTAGAGGACTCATCAAAATTAATTTATCCTTATATAAATATTTGATATACATATGTTCTCTAGATTCCCTTAAAAATAGAAATTTTCAGAACTGCTAGGAATTATTTTCAGACTTAAAATCTAGTACTCAGTGCCTTGCATGGGTAGCAATGTAGAACTCTGCTGTTAGGCATTAACTTTGTTTTTATTGATGAGAGGGATTGATAATGTACAATGGTAGTATAATAAATATTTGAGCAGATCCTTACAATTGTTGACTGAGTACAGATGTCAGGTGTAGGCTTTTTTATAGTTATTGCCTCCCTAACTCAAAAATTCCTTTGGCATGCCTATTTTTTAAAACTCATAAAGGGGCACTCAAAGGTTAAAAATAAAAAATTTCTATACAGTTAAGGTTTTAAAGATTTTACTTTAGGACTTCAGAACTGCTTATTTTTTAAATTACATGCCACATTTAAATTCACTTCTGTACCTTAAAAACTGAAGCCAGGTATCTGAAGCAGACCAGGAAAAGAGCAGTGATTGCTTGGAATATATTGATATTATCACATGCAAAATCAGGTGTCCAGTATCAGATCAGTAAAAGGGAAATTTCTAGTTGTATTTCAGCATATTTGTATTTTTATACTTTTTACTGTTACAAATCAAATTATCTTTTCTTGTGCAGTGAAATAATAGATTTTTATAAATTTCTTAAGTTCTGACAAAAAATAGACTGTTAAAGGGCATCTTTGATACGCCATTTCTGATGTATTTTACTATTTTTGCAGCTTTTCTGCTATTATGAATATTTGATGAAAAGAATGGTATATTTAGATCATGTTTCTTTTGTTGGAAACATTGTTTTGCTTACACCTTTCCAAAGTGGAAGCATTTGTTCCAGCCCACAGTAAAACAGACATTTGGTTGGAGGCCCATGGGGACAGGCAGATGTTTTTGCTGATGTTTTCTGACACCATTTGTTGCCCAGGTCTTCACATCTCTTCTTTTCATTCTTCCCCACTTCCCTATGGTCTACCTTGTGCTTCCTTGTATTAGTACATTTGAGATTTAGTAAAAATGTGGACAAATATTAGGTACAGCCTAATGCCTCAATTTGTTTTTCTTGTAACCATACGTTTTGTGTATATTCATAATATTGGAAATTAATTTTAGTATCCTGGTCCACTCTAGAGTTGTATGCAGCATTGCACCCACTAGGTAGGGTAGTTTTAAATCTGTAAGCCAAAAGAAAATACAACTTATTTCTGTTAAATATTTTCAGTTGTAGCATTTATTTTATAATGAATAGGCAATATTTACTATTAATTTCCATCTTTTAGGTCAAGTTATGATTGACAAAAATCCAGGAATCACTTCAGCAGTAAATAAAATCAATAATATTGATAATACATACCGAAATTTTGAAATGGAACTGCTATCTGGAGAAGAGAACATGATGACTAAGGTACAGAATACTCTATTATCTCCTATTAGGATGTATATCAAGAAAAGTGTTTAGAATCAAAATAGATGAAAAAATTAAAAATATGTAACACCTAATATTGACGAATATGTAAAAATCTGAGAACTTAGATGTTATTGGTGGGATAACATTGACAGAAAAGCCTTCTCAGAAGAATTGATTGAATTCTGACATCAGGATACCGTGGGTTCCATATTTCTTTAAGTAAATTGCCACTGACAGGGAAAGTAACAAAAAAGCAAGTTGTAACAAGTAGTTCTCAAGACATTTAAACTTTCCTAGTTATGCCTGGAGAGACTTTCAGTTGGCAAAAACTTCCATGAACATTTTCCACACTGGAACCTGCTATGGTTCGGGAGAGAAAAGAAAGTCCACATAAATTTGCAATTAAAAGTCCAGGAAAGCAGGAGATAGAGGATGTATCTCTATTGGATTTATATAACTTTGGAAAGTTCTGCTCTTTAATTCTTTGTTCATAAAATATTGACCTTAGAGTGATGGCTGAGATCATATTGCTTAACTATAATTTTAGTTTTATTTTTGATGTTCTAATGTGTCTATGATGGGAAGGAAATGTTACAAAGTCTTACTTTTGGTTGCAATTTAGCTTCAGTGTATGTATTTAGTTTACTCCTGAAAGTAAAATTTGGGAAAAGAAAGAAAATACATGAATGACTCATTCTTTAAACTTGGTATAATTTATAGGTAGGAAAGTTGCAAAGTTCAAGTAAAGACAGTAAAATATGTATCTCAAAATTCTGCCTCCCTTCTACTAAAAAGAGGGAAGCTTATCTGCTGTGTGGAAGTGTTATCAGCAACTTAACTACATACTATGAAGATATGTATGGTGTATTGATTCAAATTATATGATTTTTTCCTCTTCATCTGGTAACCTAAGAAAATAATTAAGCCAGTCAATTGGTCTTCCTAAAAAATTCTTCATGTGATTTGGAAACAACTTTATAGTCTTTTAGAAATGAGACAGAGAGTTGTTTGGTTTCAGAGATAAATTTTCTCATGAACAAGTGTAACACAAGATACTAACTGGCCCCAGAAATAGCATAAACACCAAGATTCAAATTAAAATGCCTTTAAATCCACTGTTACTTGCCCTGATAGTAGTAAAGTTAAATTTGTGTGTCAGTATGCATGTACAGATGTCTATCTAGTATCAGTGACTGAAATTTAGTACCAAATAGATTAACCAAAACCATGGTTTGGTTTTCAGGTGCGAGAAAACAACTATACTTATGAATTTGATTTTTCAAAAGTATATTGGAATCCTCGCCTCTCTACAGAACACAACCGTATCACAGACCTTCTCAAATCTGGGGATGTTCTATTTGATGTTTTTGCTGGGGTTGGGCCCTTTACCATTCCAGCAGCAAAGAAAAACTGCACTGTGTTTGCCAATGATCTCAATCCCGAATCCCATAAATGGCTGTTACACAATTGTAAACTAAATAAAGTGGGCCAAAAGGTGAAGGTCTTCAACTTGGATGGGAAAGACTTCCTTCAAGGACCAGTCAGAGAAGAGTTACAGCAGCAGCTGGAACTGTCAGAAGAAAGAAAACTCTCCATCCACATAGTAATGAACCTGCCAGCCAAGGCTATAGAGTTTCTCAGTGCTTTCAGATCACTTTTAGATGGGCAGCCATGCAGCAGTGAACTGCTTCCTAGAGTTCACTGTTACAGTTTTTCCAAAGATGCGAATCCTGTTGAGGATGTTCAGCAACGTGCTGGAGCTGCGTTAGGTGTCTCCTTGGAGGCGTGCAGTTCAGTTCATGCTGTAAGAAATGTGGCCCCTAACAAAGTAATGCTGTGCATCACCTTTCAGATCCCAGCTTCTGTACTCTACAAGAACCAGACCATCAATGTAGGTGAGCAATTCCTGGTGAACCAAATGTATAGCATAATACTTTTCATATAGATTTCTTTGGGATATACATATTTACTCAATTTGGAATTAAGAGATTAGACTAACTCTAGTTATTTCAATTTAAGATCCATAACCCTGGGCTGGGGATTTAGCTCAGCAGCTCAAGTGCTTGCCTGGTAAGCACAAGGTCATGAGTTTGATCCCTGGTACCAAAAAAACAAACAAACAAACAAAAAAAAACAAGATCTATGCCCCTTCAGTTTGACTTTCTTTGGAATTTTAGTATGGGACATGGTTCATTCTAAAATAGGAGTTTTCATTAAGCTAATAAATCCACAGAAATATTATTTCATGTCAAAGATGACTACATTAAAAAAATCTTTAAAATGCCTATATTTTTAAAAGTACATTTAACTGTTAAATACCTTATCTCAAAGAGGTTTTCTGTATTTGTTACAGAGAATGATGAAGAACCATCCGTTAAACGGCAAAGGACAGATAATGGCTTTTTAGAAGAAAAAACAGAAACTGCTCAAGACACTTAATTGGAAGTGTCTTCTCCATCTTACAACTGTACTTTTATTTGTGAAATATAATTTGTATAATTTCATAAAAATTTAATATTGAACTCTTAAATATTTTCCCTGCTATTTTACCATTACTAAGTTAGAGTTTGGATGAAAACTATTTTTATCTAAATCATACTATATAACTCTATTAGCTTTCCCATTGTTGAGACACATTAAGATACCCATGACTTAAAGGCTGATTTAGCTCATGTTTTCAAAAGGTTCAATACATAGTTGGCAGGCTCCAAGGCAGAAACATGAAACAGACAGGCATGAGAGCAAATCTGTTTAGTTCCTAGTAGCCAGGAAACAGAGCAGGGGAACACTGAGAGAAATGGGCTGGAGACCATAAGAAGTGCCCAAGGCCAGGCCTCCATGACACCCAGACATACCCAGGAACATGCTTTACTAATCAGGCATTTCTTAATCCAGACAAGTTGACAAACCAGGATTAATGGTCACAATTAGTATTTTATAATCTAAGCTATATTTAATTTTTTTATTAGATAAATGTTTAATAATACATGCATGTAATCCCAGTGACTTGTAAAGCTCAGGGAAGAGGACTTTTGAGTTTGAGGCCTATCTAGGAAACATGACAAGCCCTGTCTCAAAAAAACCAAAGGATAGTAAGTTTACATATTGTTGGTCCCTTGGAAAAATTTCTGAAGGTAGGGTAATTGTGTGTTGTTACCATAGCAAACCGCTAACAACCATTTTATAGTTATCCTTTATTGACGAGTGTAGTAATTTTACGTAACTACTCCTATACTGCCAATCAATCAAAGTAATTTTAAAAAATGAATTATTTAGGTCATAGATAGGTAGACTATATCCTGCAAGCTAAGTCTGGCCTACCTCATGGCTACCTTGTATGACCTGAGATCTGAGAATGTTCTTACATTTTCAAATGGTTGAAAAAGAACAAAATAGTATTTTGACACATCTGAAAACTATGAAATTTGAGAGCACTAGAAAACAAGTAAGGAGATACAAAAGGAAGGACAAGAATATCCAGGGAAAATAAACTAAAGACTATTAGATTTTTCTAAGAACCATTACTTAGAGTTAAGGACAGTTGAAGCATTGCCAGTAGTCAATTAAAAAGGCAAATAATTCTGAATGGCTTTGCCTCTTTAATGGGTAGACAGATGTTACTAATACTGCTTAGTTTTTATTTGAGGTGTTACTGCCAAGCTTCAAGTGATTACTGAATCAGCTTCTATGAATATTCTCCGTGGAGCAGCTATGGATGAATATTTTCAAAGGCGTCAAGAAAACACCAATTCTGTACAGCCTAAAGTGGAATCTCCTAAAGTGTTGTAACTGGCAAGTTTAAAAGTCAGGGATTTAAATTTTTCTTAAGAGGAAGCACTCAAACACAACTTTGGAACTGAATGACTAGAAATTAGATTTTGTTGAAGACCTGGTAATATTTCTTAAAGAATAACAACCTAAGATTAAAACAACTTTAATGTGAAACATACTGTAGTAAAACTGACATTTGGATTCCAGTATCTTACTTTATACATCTTTCTTGCTGTTCAAAAATTAAACAGCATTTCCATCCTACAAATTAGTGGGTATATTATTAAGTTCAGCATTTTGGGAGGTCTTGGTGCAAGACCAAGAAAAGTTCCCCATTTCAAAACTTAACTGCAGTTGAGTTTCTAGCTAATCTTCAACTGGAAGTGATTAATGATAGTTAAAAGGCAAGTGTCATGGAAAGAATTGCTGTTTTACAGATTCCTACCAAGTGATGAATATGCTCAGTTAGTGTACAGCATAAATCAATGATGGTGAACCTTTTAGTTTTTAGTGATACAAACATTTTTCCATAGGTTCACCACCACTGTGCTAGACTGAAAAATATTTAATGGTACCTGTTAGTATGAAAAGACATTTTCCTAAAATGTAAAACCTCATTCATAAATAACCATTAACAGGTGGTTATTTGCAGTTTACTTTAATGATAGGTCACAACTAGATTTCCAGTTAAAGGCAATGTTACTCCAAAAAAATTATTTTGTAAATAATTTTGTAAAACAAAACAAAACTGGGTATTTGTTTTATCTCCTAAGTACCTATATAATGTCCCTGATTTGCCTGTTAGCCTGAAAAGCCTTAAAAATTTACTGAGGTCCTACCCCCCGAAAATTGCAAAACCCTGATATCAATCATTAATCACAAACTCAAACATGTATCTTTAGAAGCCTGGCAGCTAATGTAAATAAATGGTACAAGATATAGGGAGGTAATGAATTAGAGCCCCACTTGTCTAGAAACATTTAAATTGTTTTGAAACTCAACCCAAGTACTGTACAATAATGTGCTAGGTCATGAAGTATGTATTATAAATAATGTTCTTATATGTGTAAAGTGGAAAGACTTGCTTCCATTTAGTCGTCTTTTAATTAGAGAAGATATTCTGTACGTAAAATAAATACTTACATGCTTCAATTAATATTTAGCCTTTCCCCTTCTAGGGGGAAATGAGCACATAATTACTTCACTATAAATCTAGATCCACCTAAACTTTTAGATATGATACCTAGCAAATGAACTTTTGATTAATTCACTAGAAAATGATGCCTAGAAAGCTCATTAGATACAATTTTTTAATTTTGTTAACTTTTTGACAGTTATCTGCTACCTTAATTGAATTTTAAAATTATTTTCTGATGACCTGTTGACTGTCAAAGGCAGCTTCTAAAAGAAGCTCTTAGATGAAACGTTATTTGAATGCACTAAGGAATATTAATAACTCATGCTGTTACGTAAGTGTATTCCACAGCACCGCTATCTGCTTGAGAGGTGTATAGGCATAAGAAAAAGTATTTCCCACACAAAGAGTTTCTCAGAACTTCTCTCAATAAATCAATGTATCACTGTGTTGATGTCATTTGTGTTTCATAAAGATCTAGATACTTGCTATAAGGTTCAGGAATAACATTTCCTGAAAGTCTTAAGGAGTTGGACTACCTAGATCTGGTTTTAGCATAGCTGTTGTTCCTAAGTTTGGCAGTCATCTCCATGGTATGAACTCTGGAGCCTGAAACCCTGGATTCAAATCACAGCTCTAGTCAAGGGTTTAGCTCAGTGGCATAAGTACCTGCCTGGCAAGCACGAGGTTGTGAGTGTGATCCCTGGTACAAAAAAAAGGGAAAAACCCTAACCAAATTCCAGCTCTATTTTTAAATTGTATCGACTCCTCGCTAGTTACATACTCAACATCTACTTGTCAGTTTGTTAAAGTAGGGAAAATAGTAGTATTGTTTTAAGAATAATACACAAGGCATGAATCAGTGCCAAGCACATAGGTAAACAATAGTTGCTAATACTATTTCTGAACTAGTGTTATAAAATGTTAAAAGACTTGATTCATGTAGATGAAAAACTGGTACAGTTTTTGTCTCAGGAAATCACTTAGAGGGTTGGAAACAAACATATCAACACAGAATATTTCTGTTTGTTGTCATTTGATAATCTTTCATTTAATATTATATTCAGGTAACAATTCTTAAGGCAAACTCAAAATAAGTACTAAAAGCCTTTGAAAGGTAAAGTTCATTCTGTTTAAATACATTTATTTTTGCAGCTGACTATAGCAAAGCCTCAACTGTAAGTTCAAAATTCTCACTATTTGAACAGATTTACAGATTATATTTAAGAATTTAAATCCTCAATGAGGAATATTTAGATTTTAAAGAAGAAGATATGCACCCTGGTAGAGTATACCTAGAACTAGACTTAGATTAGAAATGAACCTGTGTTCTAATTCTGGTGTTTTACGTATAGGATTGTGGTCTAAATTATTCTGCCTTGGGTTTCCCATTTACCAAAGAAAGAAATGTAGAGGTGAAGATGTACTCCTGAATTCCACCATACATAAACACAAGTCTAGGTTCACATAATGTCCCATCTATAAAACTAACATCTGTTGTGATGGAAATTTCATAGGAAATCCTTTAATTTGCTTGAGAAACTGTGTCCCATATCCATTGACCAATGTAAAAACTCACACAAACCTGGGATACTACAAATATATCCAGCTTGTCCATATCCAAACTAAGCAAAACCCTGGGTATAATAAAAGCCTTTGAAGTTTCAAAGGCTTCTACATCAGAGCCCACAACTTACTACACATAGGGAAAATGTACCTTTTCCAGTCTCCCAACATTTCGTCATAAAAATGAGCTCACACTGGAGGTGAAAGGTGCCATTTAAGTATAAAATTTTATTAACTCGTTTCTTTGAATTTGTCAATAAAGCAGGTTAATGCTGTGCTCTGGTTTAGCCCACGGTTTGCCTCACAGCTGGGAACCATAACACCTTGATCAAGGTTTGCCTCACTTCCTACTGCTCAAAACTGGCACTAAGTTCTTAAAGTTGAGGGAGTGACATTGTCACAAGTCAGGTTTTACTTGCTGTGACCTGCTGGTAGAAAGGAATATATCCACTTGTCTGGACTAGTTTTCAAAAGACATTAGGAGAAAAAGGAGTTTTATGAGAAGAAATAATAGAGCTGGATATTAACACTAAATGTTGTAATCAAAATGGCATTTTAAAATGTGTTCAAGTAAAACACTGTAATAAGAGAAAAACCACAAAACGTACTATAAAGTCTGGCTTTATTTTAAAAAAGATTTAATAAGTCTGTCAACCTTAAACATACATAGATGGATTATTTATTCTTCTCTTCCATCAGATTAGGCTCACTGCTTCAATCTGGCTCAGAAAAAATATAAGTAAAAAATAAATCTTTTTCACAAACATGTAGCCCCTCTATTTCTCATCTTAGTTCTGAAATTCTCTGTATAAATACGTTAACACAGGTGTGAAAGACAGTACTGTCGTGCAGTTGCATATGGCTATCATTTTACAAGTTTGTTTTACTTTTCTAGTCCCCTGGTTCAGCTTCAAGGTCCAAATCTTATAAATGGTGAAATCAAGGTTAATTGGGTTGCCAGAAAAGCCCACTGAATGCATCCTGCAGTGCTCTGTGACATGCGAGAGAAGAAGTATAGCCTCCAGCGAGGTCCTGTGGAGACGCAGCTCTGACATGGTTTAAATACCTGAAACAAAACAGAAGAGTAGCAATGAACTACAAAGCACATACACATTAGTAGCATTTTACAAAGCAAGGATAAAACTGATTTCAGTTTTAGAGAGGAATTCTGAGATTGAAATGTTTGGGCTTTTATTAATGGATTACCTTTCAAAAGGTATGGATACCTTTCAAAAGGCAACATGCCAACTGTATATGAAGTGCCTAAATTAGTGCCAAATTACAAAGTGAATTGCAGGAAGGTCTAAAAACAGTTTATGAAGGAGTTTCAAAATACTTGCTATTAAAATGTCCAGTCTTTTAGTTATTAGGACTGATTTGTTGGCCATTGTTTGGGCACTTAATTCTCTCCTTGGCATATTTTAAAAATACATAATATCACATTATTATTATTATAGTACTAGTATTTATAAACTTTTGATCAGACCCCTAAAAATCTAAGCAAAAAAAGGAGAGGAGAGAGAGTACACTTGTTACTTCAAAAGTATTTCAATATTCCAAAAGTATATTGTCTCCTTCCTTCTAGGAAAGGGAATCTTAGAAAATGTAAGTCCAAGGAATCTCTGAGTCTATTCAAAATAATACCTCAAATAGAGTTTTCTGAATAGAGAAACAAGTTTTCTTCAATCATACACACAGCTTTTTAGCAACTGAAACTTTCTACCTTGCTAAAAATAGACAAACAGGCCTTTAAAAATATAGGACAACCCCAGCCAGTAAGGCACAACTTTTTCACATGGCTACCAATGGTGCTGTAATGCAAATATTTTCAGCTTTGCTTTAATGCCTGGTTTAGGAAACCACATTGTTTCTTCAGGTCTCAGGAAGTGAAGCTGCTTCACCCACTTTAGAATTATGGTTATAGCAAATGAATAAATCAGGTAACAGAATGTTTTAATAACTTGGAACCTTTTCCACTCATTCATTCAAACTTCCTGTGTGTCAAGATGTTAAGGCATGAGCAATTTATTATACCTAACATAACAAGTCAGTTTGTCATCTGTATCCATGTTTAATAATTTTGTGTGATTAAAAAATACATGGCAAGATAAGAGACCAAATAGAAAAAGTGGTTAAAATAAAAGCCAAGCTAACCTCCTAGAATTGGCTATAATTTATTCAGATTGCCACAAATCAAGGTGTTAACACAATTCTTTACTTCTAGCCCAGGCTGAAATGGGATAGAGGAAGGAAATTAATATTTAATGAGCTACCACCTAAAATTGTTTTGGTAGAGTATTTATAGCAGCGTATTTTCACATGCATCTCCAAACTTTGTTTATGAAGTATATATTATATACATATTATGTTAATATTCTATATGCTATATATAACACATATAATTATATACATATACTAATATAGTAAATATAAAATACATGTAAATAGAAAATTTAAAGAATGAAATAAAGTTACTATTTAAAAAAACTTTTTTGGAGTCAGGGTCTTGCTATGTAGTCAAAGCTGGCCTTGAACTCACTATTTGGTCCACACTTGTGGCAATTCTCTTGCCTCAGTCTCCTGAGTGCTGGAATTACAGGCATATACTATGTAACATCCAACTTTGAAATAAAATTATTGAATGGCAGTTTTAATAATTTTTCTCCACAGCCTATCTTATATGTCATGCCCTCCTAGCATGCATCCCACTTTGGAGACTACCATTATTGATTAGTCATTGCCAAACTCTCAACAGAACTTTATGTCCCTAGGATTTCAATAGGGATTCACCAAACCTACCACATGGTCAAAGTTATCTGCCTATTATCTCTCAGAACATAATAAAATATCAACTGTTAAGATTCTGATGCATAGGAAATGAGTACTGAGTGACTTAAAAGTCTAAAAATCAATCTGATTTCACTGAGAATGAATCATACAAATAATAAGTAACTGATATTTTTATACATAATTTGGGAATGAAATATCCCACTCCCAGGACAATTTCTAGTTAATTTTATCCACACATACCAAATGTGCCACCCTCTTCTTCCCTCAGATCCTCAAGAGAAAAGCATAGTTTGTGTAAACTCTGATGGCTGCTCACTTGTTATAGAATCTAAGCACTACAGGAGAATGTTTGTCAACTCTAAGAAACCAACTATCACAAATAAGAATTGGTCTTCATAGCTGTAATCCAAACCACTGTGCAACTGTTTTGATTTGTCGCATTTTGGTACAGCTTACTTCTGGGAAAGTTGAGTCATACCATCTCTGGCTTGGCAACTGCAGCATAAACTTGCAGTATGCATACAGCTTTTTATATGTTATCCTGAGAAACCTGAAACAGCTGTACTGCTGGCAGGAAAACACAAGACCACCAGTAAAATATCCAAAACAGTTGCATCTTTTAATTTATGACTGTGCACTGTTTCCATAAGGAGTATATAAAACAGTTCAGCTTTTATAGGTAAAATGTAATAAACAGTCATTCTCATTGAGGCCATAAAAGTATTTTTTAAAAGTTTATCTAAAATGATTAATTGGTGTTTGAAAACAGTATTTCTTCAATAGTCATAATGCAAAGCAATGTGCAAATATTTTAAAATTTGACTTATTAATGCTAAGTTGTATAATTCTCACTGCCAAAATCAAGTCAATTAAAATTTCTTTGCATAGAACTAAAAACAAATGTACTTCCTTTCTAGCAGTCATTTACATTAAACATGTCTATAAGTCTTTAAGTTTTGACTATTTATATTGCTTTGGTGCACAAAAATATTACGTTAAATATTTCATATTATTTTCAACATGAAAAGTATACAAATTCTAATTTTTAAAAACACAGTAAACTCTTACTTAGTTGTGGATTTTAATTTTTCAGGCATCTTAACTCAATGTACTCAAACCCTATAATTACTGTGGTATGCCAAAGTATTTTTAAAGGGTCTGCCACACTGAAACCACACAATAAGAATTCAGAGTTTTGCCTATTTTTTCACTTTTATCCACATCTGTGTTATTTTAGTTCTTTCATGACTACTACAACTACATCACAGAGTAGGATTCCTGGGGCTTATGCCAGAGGTCAGTATCATTTCATGTGTACCTTTACATAACAGAATGAGAAAGAAGTATTGGTCAAATTTATTTCCAAAAGTCAAGCTCAGTTGGATTTTGGAGCCTGGAGGTAATTGCTCTGACTATTTTCCCAATCCCAGGACACTATTTCTGTTTCTCATGGGTTTATTTTAAATATGTGCAAATCGTATAAGCAGAAACTAGGAAAGAAAAGAGGTTTGCTTATTTTGGTACCTGTATCCTTATTTTTACTGAAAGTAGACTAAACTAAGATTTTTTAAAAATCATACCTTCAATTACTTTCTTAATAAGGCTAAAAAAGATTGTTTTCAAAAGCATGTTTAAGATAATTCTTGGACAAAGGGCATCGGATGTCCTAATTTATGCTGTAACACTGACTTCCTTTGTTATTACCTATCAAAATTCCTTTAAGCAGACTCCAGAGAAGGGGGAGTTTAGAAAAGCAATGAATTCTGAGAGGAGAGGAGAGAGAATTAGGCATTAGAACAGCACACTTGAAAGTCTGTTCCTGAACTCTGATTACTATACTGTTGTAGTTTTTTTTGTTGTTGTTGTTATATTTAGAAACCTTTACTCCTAAAGAAGGTGGTATAATTTACACTTAACTTCAGAAAGACTTTGTTTTCTCAGTTCTTTAACAAAGAGAGTGCCTCTGAGATTGCTCTTTTACCATTTCCCTTGCTTTAAAAGCTCTATACTGACCATCTGGCTACAGTCTTACACTCAGCTCATTTTAGTGCTAATCAACAATGCTTTGGGTTCTCAGCTAGGGGCAGAGAGGACAAGTGTTGTCATTCAACACCAAGAGGCAGCACTCTTCCCTCCAGTCTTAACCTGTTTATGATGGCACACACTAGCTTCAGAATTTAGAATTCTTCAATTTTTAAATTGAAATGAAAATGTGAAGTTCATATTAGTTTTTCCTACTTCAAATTACCCGCCCCTATCAAGAGCTAAAAACTTAAACTGGTTCAAACTAAGCAAAGTAGGAACTCTAGAGACTAAGGCCTTTTTTTTTTAAACAAGGATTTTGTTTCTTTTTTGAGATAAGGACTTACAACGTTACTCAGGCTGGCCTCAAACTCCTGGAGTTCAGGCAATCTAAGTCATGTCACTGTTACAGGTTCAAAGTGGCCCATTTTTTAATGACTGTATCTAATGATGCCACGCATGCATTAAACAGAACAGTTCCAAAAATATGTGTCCCAGCCCACAAAATTCACAACATTAAGAGAGATCAGTCAGTTGACTCCAGCTGTCAAAACCAAGAGCTCTAGTAAGAAGTTCAGCCAAAGACTTACATTAACACACTGAAGTATACCTCAGTGAGATTTAAAAATAAGCAAAGCAATAGGGTGCTCAGAGGACTTTCACTAAAAATCAGAAACACTGAAAACCAAGGTTAGCACTTAGGTGTTCTACCCTAGTGACAGTATCAGAATAACAGACAGACCATCTAAAGAGGGGAAGAAATAATCATATATTCCAAGATACACGAGGAATGGCATTCTAATTCAGATATATTGTCTATAATTCTGAGGGCAGTCTGGTTACAAAACACCTGGCTTTTTGTACTCCTGTAAAAATGTCACAGATTTCCACAATCATAATACTCTTGACTTTATTATCTAGCCAGCAGGTGACAGCACAAGGTGAATACACTAATTATTGAGGCTGATTTCATATTTATTGGGAACAGAGTGAACAATTGCAACAAATGTTAAAACCATCCAAATAAGGCTCAGACTTAAGATATTTAAAAACCACAGTGTCTGAGTATACAGCATGACTTATTGCTACTCATATTCAATAACTGAATATTAATTGTTCAGATTAGCCTTTCCAACTTACAACTGAAGTAAACTGTGCAATTTATTGCTATCAAAGTGTAGGCCAAGTATTTTAGGATAGAATAGCTATTACTGGAAATTAACTACATAATGCAAAGAGTATGTCCTTGATTTGAGTGTGAACACATACAGGATAAAGCCACTCGTGTGTAACATAATCTATGAACAATATTGCTGTTGCTGCTGATACCTTAACTGACAGCTTCTAAGGATAGGTTGTCTATAAAATATATACAAATATCTCAGGAATCAGGTGCTATCAAACAAATTGGATACAGCCATGAAAAGAGATACTAAATAGTAGCCAACAGACTTTATGATTTTCTGTAAATCTCAGAAGTACTTCTCAAAATCAAAAGATATTTATCTCAAAAGATTATTGTATGTTTCACTAATTTTAGGATCACAGTCCCTCCTTATCAACAGGGGAAATATTCCAAGATCCTTCAGTGGATGCTTTAAACTGCAGATACCAAACCCTTTATATAGTTTTTTCACGTACGTACATACATGCCTGTGATATAAAGTTTAATTTATAAATTAGACCAGTAAGAAATTAGCAGCAATATTTGATAATGAAATAGAAAAATAACAATGTGCTACAAGTTATGTGACTATGCTGCCTCTCTTTCATACTTAAGAACAAATGGATTCTTCTCCATGTGTGTTATGCCTGGCTTTATCATGTGCCCTGCAGCTTTGCCCCCTTGTACCCCAGTTCATCTGCCCTGGTATCTCCTCTGCATTTTTATGAAAATAGATTTGATTGAGCATCTTCTTCAGAAAGGTTCTGTTTCAGAAACACTAAATCTGCTGAAAGAGAGAATAGACAGAACTCGACGACATCGGTGTAAAGCAAAGAGTTTACGAATAAAACCCAAAATGCACAGGAACTATCAAAAAAACAACAACGAAGATCTTATCTTATTAAAAAGCTTTTGCACAGAAAGATAAACCACCTACAGAGTGAAGAAAAAACCCACAGTGTGGGGCAAATTTTTTGACAGTTGTTCATCAAAGAACTGATACCTAGAATATAAAAATAATTTTTAAAAATTTATATTCTCCAAAGCTAAAGAACAAATCCAAAAATGGGTATCTGATACAAATTATACACTTCTCAGATGAAGAAGTAAAAAAGGGAAAATAAATATGTGAAAAAATACTCAACATCACTAGTCATTTGAGAGATGGAAATCAGAGCGACACTGAGATTCCATCTCACTTCACAAATAATGGCTATCATCAAGAAATCAACCAATAACACATGCTGGAGGGCTGTGGGGGAAAAGGCACCTTTCTCCACTGTTGGTGGGAGTGTAGACTGGTGCAACCACTGTGGAAAATAGTGTGGAGATCCCTAAAAAACTAGGGATTGGAGATCCCATTTGATCCAGCTATTCCCCTTCTTGGTATCTTCCCAAAAGAATTAAAATCATCATTCCACAGTGATATATGCACACCCATGTTTAGAGTTGCACAATTTTTAATAGCTAAATTTTGGAAATAGCCCAAATGCCCATCAACCAATGAATACATAAAGAAGATGGGAAGTTTTTTTTATATACAGTAGGATACTACTCTGCCATAAGAAGGATAAAGAAGGATAAGAAAACCTTTCTAGGTAAACGGATGCACCTTGAGATCATACTCTTAGGTATACTCTTAAGTGAAATAAATTATACACACATATGTATATATTGCATGATTTCTTTGGTGTAAGAAATCAAAAGTATGAATAAGGACCAGAATGCATATTAGACATAATGAAATAGGAAGAAAATGCTCAATTAGGAAGGAAACTAGAAAAGGCGGTGGGGGGGGAGGAAAAAATGGAAACAAAGCTCTTGCAAATAAGGAGGTGAAGAGGAATTGAGGGGAGGGGAATGAGAACAAAAAGCAGAATTAAGATATAACATTTATGGTACAAAGTCCTTACAATGAATGTGAACATAATGTGTATTTAAAATGTACAATATAGTTAATTACTAAAGGAGAAAAAAGTTCTGTTTTATCTTGCTTTGAATGGTACCCTTTCTTTTAACTTCAACTCTATTAGAAAGGTATAGGAAGCTTCTCTATTAACAGATGCAGCCTCAGTAGTAATTTTTATGTTTTCCAGCCCAAATCTATTCCTGAATCTGAGTATTCATCACATTGCAGGAAGTAGGTTAGTGTCACACATTTCAGGGGATCTCTTGCTGAAGTCTTCCTACAAACTCAAAACTTTCTGGTGCAACATACTGCTGTCATTTGAGTCCCAATTTCTGTTCATATTTTCAACCCCAAAATTTAAGTTCTTTCATTGTAACTAAGAACATATCACATATTGACCAATTTCTCTAAAGAACACACTTTACAGCTTCTCTTTGGCATATTCAAATTTTCAGTATCATTACTCTTGTGTTTTGGATGAATTATTAAGGAAAATAAGGGTTCCTTAAACATTAGCATTCTAATACCATGACAGCTGGTCTGAAACTTAGATGATACACAGGGCAAAGGGCTAGGTCAGGATGGAGACATCATGGAATGTTACAAGATTTCACCACGCTACTCAGGACAGTATCTAAAACTTACGAATTGTTTACTTCTAGAATTTTCCACTTCATATTTTTGGGCCATAATTGATCAGAGGCAACTGAAACTGTGAAAGGCAAAACTCTGGATAAGAAAAAGACTATTATACTGTTCTTCTATATTCAGATGAAGTAATACAGAAAATGGTATAATGTTTTATTTAATTCTTAAAGCATTAACAACAATATGGCAATTCTAAGACCTTACTTAACTGTAATTACTTTAAATATTTATAAATTTGCCAATCCAAAGACACAGAGTGTCTGAATGAATAAAAAACAAGATGCAACTATGTGCTGCTCACAAGAGCCAGATATGGTGGTACATGCCTGTAATCCCAGCACTCAGAAGGATGAGGCAAGAGGATTGCCACAAGTTCGAGACCGCCCTGGGCTACAAAGTGAATTCAAGGGCAGCCTGAACTGCACAGTGAAACCCTGTCTCAAAAAGGTACCCCCAAAATAGAGAGAGAGAGAGAGAGAGAGAGAGAGAGAGAGAGAGAGAGAGAGAGAGGCAGAGATAGAAAAATAGGCTTTATGAGACCAGCATTACTCTGATATAATACCAGACTAAAATACTGCAAGATTATAGTCAATACCCTAATGAACAGAGAAGTAAAACTCCTCCATGAACTACTAGCAAATGGCTATCAACAGCACATTATAAGAATCACTACAAGATAATCAAGGAGGACTGATCTCAGGGATGCAAGGACAATCTATACTATTCTACAAACGTGATACATCACAGTGATAGAATGAAGAACGAACCCCACAGGATTATCTCAACAGATTCAAAAAAGGGCATTTTACAAAATTCAACATCCTTTCTTTTTTTATTTCAAGAGGAAAAAAAGGGGTAGAAATATTGCTGAATTTAAAAAAAAAGATAAACAGTAAGAAATCACTAGTTTACAAATTACATATTGTCCTTTTAGAAATAGTTGTTCAAGTTACAAAATTAAAGCATACAAAGAGAACATTCAAGCAGTGAGACTGCAAACAAATCTGTTCAACAATCTAACAAGAACTTAGAAATATGGTTATCAATCCTACAGACTTAAATATACATGCAGTTATATCTTTTATAGCACTTCCTATTTCCTCTCTTTTTCACAATAACAATTACACATTTTAAAATTTTTATTTAAAGAGGAAAAAAAAGCAAAACAGAAAAAAGGGTAGCAACAATACAGAATTCTAAAAGAAAAAAAAAGAGAAAAAAGACACTAAGAAATCATTAGTTGATAAATTACATATTGTCATCTGGGATGTAGTTGTTCAAGTTACAAAATTAAAGGATACATAGTAGACATTCAAACAGTGAGATTGCAAACAGTTCTGCTCAAAGATCCAACAAAGATTCAGCAATACGGCCATCTATTTTACACACTCAAACATACATGCAGTTATATTCCTTACAGCTCTTTCTTTTTCTCTCTTTTTTACAACAGCAATTACACATTTTGGGTTTTATTACTCTTATAGTTCTTATTACTTTTTACACTAGAGACACAATGTTTTATTTATAAATAAGATTCTTATTTATTTCACTAATGAGGATAGTCTCAAGGTGTCTCCATTTACCTATGAAGGCCTCAAGATCATCCTTTTTATAGCTGAGTAATATTCCATTGTATAAAATACCACATCTTTTTCATCCATTCTGCAGTTGATGGGCATCTTGGTTGTTTCCAAGATTTAGCTATTAAAAATTGTGCTGCTATGAACATGGGTGCACATATATTACTGTGATATGAACTTCTCAGTTTTTCTGGAAAAATACCCAGGAGGGGAATAGCAGGATTGAATGGGGCTTCCAATCCTAGTCTTCTGAGAATTCTCCATATGGATTTCCATAGTGGTTGCACCAGTCTACATTGCTACCAACAGTGGAGCAGCGTTCCTTTTTCCCCGCAGCCTTGACAACATTTGTTATCAGTTGATTTCTTGATGGCAGCTATCGTTTCTGAAATAAGGTGGAATCTCAATGCTGTTTTAATTTGCATTTCTCGAATGACCAGTGATGGTGAACATTTCTTCATATATTTATTTGCCATTTTTATATCTTCCTCTGAGAACTGTGGGTTCATCTCCGATGCCCACTTTTGGAGAGGGTCTTTGAATTTGGGGGGTCTTGATGTTTTTCAATTCTTTACATATTCTGGATATAAGTCCTTTGTCTGAGGGGTTGCTGGCTGAAATTCTTTCCACTCTGTGGGTTTTCTTTTCACTCTGCTGGTGATTTCTTTTGAAATGCAGAAACTTTTCAATAATATGAGATTCCAGTTGTTGATTCTTTGAAGTGTTTCCTGTGCAGTTTGCATTTTGTTGATGGATTCTCTGCCTACCCCTATGTCTCCAAGGCTTCTACCTACCTTGTCTTCCAGTAGATTCAGTGTTTCTGTTTTGATATTTAGGTCCCTGATCCATTTAGACTTTAATTTTGTGCATGGGGATAGGTAAGGATCTAGTTTCAGTCTTCGGCATGTACAGAGCCAATTTTTCCAACACCATTTATTAAAGAGGCTATCCTTCCAGTGAACATATTTAGCCCCTTTGTCAAATATCAGGTGGCTGAGTGTCTTTGTAGTTGTGCTTGCATCTTCTAATCGGTTCAATTGATCCTCAGGTCTATTTCTTTGCCAGTACCAGGCTGATTTTATCACTGTAGCTTTATAGTAAATAGTTTGAAGTCAGGAATTGAGATGCCTCCTGCCTTGCCTTTGTTGCCCAGAATTGCCTTTGCTATTCTAAGGTTTCTTCTGTTTCCAAATGCATTTTAGGAGTGTTTTCTCTAGATCTGTGAGGTACATCAATGGTATTTTGATTGGGATTGTGTCAAATCTGTAACAGTTTTGGGAGTACAGCCACTTTCACAATGTTGGTTCTTCCTAACCAAGAGCAAGGAATGCCCTTCCATTTCCTAATATCCTCTTCAATCTCCTTTTTTAGTGTAGTATAATTTTCAGCATATAGGTCTTTTACATTTTTAGTTAGGTTGATTCCTAAGTATTTCATTGTTTAGATGTTATTGTAAAGGGCGATATTTCCATAATTTCTCTCTCAGTGAGTTTTTTGTGTACAGGAATGCTATTGATTTTGGAGCACAGACTTTGTATCCAGCTACACTGCTGAACTTGTTTATTACCTCTAGTAGTCTTTTAATGGAGTTTTTTGGCTCTTCTATATAGAGTATCATGTCATCTGCAAATAGTGATAATTTAACTTCTTCCTTTCCTATCTTTATTCTTTTATTTCTTTCTCTTGTCTGATTGCCCTGGCTAGTGTTTCCAGAACTATATTGGAAAGGAGTGGTGATAGTGGACATCCTTGTTTTGTTCCTGATTTTAAAATGAAAGCTTTCCGTTTTTGTCCATTTAGTATAATGTTGGCTGTTGGTTTGTCATAGATGGCCTTTATGAGATTGAGGTAGATACCGTGTATTCTGAGTTTCTGAAGGGTTTTTATCATGACTTTATCAAAAGTTTTTTCTGTATTTATTGAGATGACCATGTGGTTTTTGTTTTTGGCTCTGTTGATGTGGTGTATTACATTTATTGATTTGCATATGTTAAAACATCCCTGCATTCCTGGAATGAACCCCACTTAGTCATGATGTATAACCTTCTTGATGATTTGCTGCATTCTATTTGGCAGTATTTTATTGAGAATTTTTGCATTAATGTTCATTAATGAGATTGACCTATAGTTCTTCTTTTTGGTTGGCTCTTTCTCTGGTTTTGGTATCAGAGTAATACTTGCCTCCAGGAATGATTTAGGGAGAACTGCTTTCTTCTCAATTTCATTGAAGAGTTTAAGGAGTATTGGCATCAAATCTTCTCTAAATTTCTTTTGAATTCAGCTGTGAATCCATCAGGACCTGGGCCCTTCTTTGTTGGTAAGTTTTTTATTACGTTTTCAATTTCAATAGCTGATATTGGGTTGTTCAAAATTGCTATGTCTTCTTGGTTGAGTTTTGGTACTTCATATGTTTCTAGAAATCTGTCCATTTCCTCTGTGTTTTCCACTCTATGTGAGTAGAGATTTTCAAAGTAAGTACTCATGATCTTTTGAATTTCCATGGGATCTGTAGTAATTTCTCCCTTTTCAGTTATTGCATGAATTTGGGTTTTTTTCTTTTTTTCTCTTGATAAGGTTAGCTAGGGGTTTGTCAATTTTGTTTATTCTCTCAAAAAACCAGCTTTTTGATTCATTTATTGTTTGCATTGTTTTTTTAGTTTCAATTGCATTGATTTCTGCTCTAATCTTTACAATTTCCTCTCTTCTATGAGCTTTGGGTTTAGCTTGCTCTTCTTTTTCTAGAAGCTTGAGATGGAGCATTAGGTTGTTTATTTGTGCTCATTCTGTTTTCTTGATATGACAATTTATTGCTATGTATTTCCCTCTTAGGATTACTTTCATTGCATCCCACAGATTACAGTATGTTGTTTCTGTATTTTCATTGAATTGTAGGTATTACTTTATTTCTTCTTTAATTTACTCTGTAGCCCACTGGTTGTTCAAAAGGTTGTTATTTAATTTCATGTATTTATGCATGTTTTGCAACTTCTTTTGCCATTAATTTCCAATTTCAGTGCACTATGGTCAGATATTATGCATGGTATGATTTCAATACCTTTGCATTTACTTAAGGATGTTCTACAATCTAATATATGGTCTATTTTGGAGAATGTCCCATGTGCAGCTGAGAAGAATATATATTCTGATGTGGTTGGGTGGAACACTCTGTAAATATCTACTAAGTCCAATTGCTCACAGGTATGATTCAGTTCTGTTGTTTGCTTTTTGTCTAGTTGATCTATCTCTTTGTGACAACGGACTGTTAAGATCCCCTGTTATAATTGTGTTCTTGTGTATTTGGTTTTTCTTGTCCATTTGTGCCTGTCTTACATAGTTGGGTGCTCCTGTATTTGGTGCATATATATTTATAATTGTTAGATCTTCCTCTTGAATTTTTCCACTAACGAGTATGTAGTGACCTTCTTTATCTCTTTTCATCATTTTAGGTTTGAAGTTTATGTTGTCTGCAATTAGAATAATTACCCCTGTTTTTTTCTGGGTTCCTGTTGCACAGAATACTGTTTTCTGTTCTTTGACTTTGTAAGTTTCCTTTTGGGTCAGATGTATTTCTTGTATACAGCACATTGTGTGTTAATGTTTCTTGATCCATTCTGCTAATCTATTTCTTTTTATAGGTGAATTGAGGCCATTTACACTTATGGATATCACTGATAAGTACTGGCTCAACTTTGCCATATTATGTTCCAGTTGTTTGCTTTCTGCTTTTCCCCTTATTTAACTGCTTATCCTACCTGTTGGTTTCTTTCTGTTGTTGTGCTGGGGATTGTGGTCGTTTTTATCTCTGTTTAGTATGTCTTTCAGTATTCTTTCTAGGGTTGGTTTGGTGGGCATGAATTTCTTCAGTTGTTCTTTGTCATGGAAGTATCTTGTTTCTCCATTAAACTGGAATGAAAGTTTTGCTGGGTACATAAGTCTGGGTTGAAAGTTGTTTTCTTTCAGGGCTTGAAATACCTCACTCCAAGCTCTTCTTGACTTGAGGGTTTGTGCTGAAAAGTCTGCTGTGATTCTAAAGGGCTTTCCTTGCTAGGTGAGTTGTGTCTTTTCTCTAACAGCTTTTAGTATTCTGTTTTTATGCTGTATGTCTGAGATCTTAACTATGATGTGTCTGGGTATGGATTTATGTTGATTGTGACTGGCATTCTATATGCCTCACTTTTCTGCATATCAAATTCTTTCCCCATGTTTGGGAAATTTTCTGCTATTATTTCTGTAAATACTTTACGTATGTCATTTGCCTGGACTTTGCTAATGCCCATTATTCTTATATTGTTGCTCTTGGCATCATCATGAAGCTTCTGGATTGTCATTTCACACTGCTTTGTTATTTTTAAAAGTTTTATCCTTTCCTGATCACTAATTGTGATCCTGTTCTCAAGGCCCGAAATCCTATCCTCAGCTTCATGTAGGTGGTTTTGCACACTTTCAATAGAATTTTTTGTTTCTTGGATGTCTCTTTGAGTTTGTTTCATGAATTCTGCTTGTTTTCTATATTGTTTATTCAAGGTTTCAGTTTCCCATGCTCCTGTACTTTTTTCTGTATTTCTTCTTTAGCTGCATTCAACAACTCCTTTACTATGGTTGTTATTTCTATCTTTACATGGGAGAGTACTTCTAATTTGATTTCCTCTATAGTCTCATGGAGTTGTTTTATTTCACTTGCTATCTTTTCAGAGATTTCTGGTGTGTTACTTTTGAGGTCCTCTATTTCAATGTCTCCTGTACTTGCTCCTGGTGGACTAGATTTTTGAGACTGCATTTTGCTTTTTCAGTTTGCCATTTTCACTCTGCCTGATGTTTTCTGTGTGTAGGAGGGGGTCACTCACACTCCTTTCAGACTCACCAAGGTCTTATAGTTAGTTGGAGGGGGCTTTACTACTGGCCCTTTTTACCCACTGTACACCTCTATTTTAGGGGTATACTCACCACACTCACACAGTTAATCTGCTGTAGTCCAAGGTTCACTGCCTGGGAGCTAAGTTCCAAGTTTTTCCATGTGCTGGGATTCCAACAGAGCACGCGGTCAGGACGCGTGGCTGGATTCTGGGTCCTGCTCGCTGCTTGGCATTTGCTGGGCATGGCCCAGTTAGGCCCTTGTCCCTGTGTGCACCTTGGGGTGGTCTCCAACACAGCATGTGGTCTTACCAGCTCAAAGTCCCTTTCTGTGCCCTGGGATTCCACCAGAGCATGCGGTCAGGGCCAGAGCTCAACTTCCTTTCACAATAAAAACTCAACAAAGCAGATGTGGAAAAGAACACATCTCAACACAAGACAACACATGACAAGCCTCCAGGTAATATCACACTAAGTATAAAAAGTTGAAAGCTTCTTATAAGATCAAGAAAAAGAGTATGGTGCCCTTCTTTCACTTCTATGTAGTACTGCAAGTCCCAACAAGAACAACTAGGCAAGAAAACAAATCAAAGACATCTAAAACAGAAAGAAAAAGTTAAATTGTCTCTTTAGCTGATATAATTTATTTATAGAAAATCCCTAAAACTGTTAGAATCAATAAATTCAGTACCATTTTAGGATATCAAACTTTCAAAATGAGTAGGATTCCTATATCCTAACAAAGAATTATCCCAAAAAGGAACCAACAAAACAAACACATTTATAATAGCTATCAAAAATGACAAACAGCTGTGTGTGGTGGCATACTCCCATGGTCCTATCACTTGGAAGGTTGAGGCAGTAGGACTGCTCCAAGTCTGAGGCAGTAGGAATGCTGCAAGTCTGGGCTACATAGTTCAAGGCCAGCCTGGAGTGCACAGTGAGACCTTGTCTTAAAACAAAACAAAAGTAAAAAGAGATGAAAAAAAAAAATGACAACAAAAGACGAGAATGAATTTAACCAAGGAAATTCAAGATCTTTATAAAATACTGACAAAAACACAAGTAAACAGAATACCCTTTATTCACCTTTAAATGTAAGAATTTAAACAGGTGCTCCTCACCTGCAATGAAGTTACAGCCTAAAAACCCCTCTGACATAAGCTGAACACATATTTACTTTACCTAATCTACTGAGCACTGCAGCTCTGCAGCCCACCACACTGCAGTGCGTCAGTTCTGCCTGAAAGGCTGCCTGAATGCCACACTCTCAGCTGCTGCATGGCAGTGTGAGACAATACTACACCCTATAGCACTAGCCCAGAAAAGGTTAAAATTCAAAACTTAAAGTCATTTCTATGGAATGTACACCACTTTTGTGCCACTGTAAAGTAAAATAGATAAATAAATAAATATCAAGCTTTGAACATTTCTTAACCCAGAGATTGTCTCTATTATTAGTGCCATATGATCCAAAATGATCTAAAGAATCATTATCCAATTCTGCTGAATGCTAATTTTACTAATTCAAAGTTCTCATAAAAATCCTGACATTTTTCATAGAAACAGAAAAAAGAACTCCAAAATTTGTACAGAACAAAAAATTATGAAAGCCAACCCAATCTAGAGCAAAATGAAAACTGGAAGTAAATACTACATAATCTTGAAATGCACTAGAAAATTATAATAATCAAAATGGCACCTGACATAAAAACAAAGAGACCAATGGAATAGAGTTCAGAGTCCAGAAATAAATCCAAGCATATATAGTCAATGGATCCATTATGCAAAGGTATAAGAACACACAATGGGAAGAAAATCTAGCAGTGGCACAGAGAGAACTAAATATCCACATAAAGAAATATGGATCTTTATTTTTATACCACATACTAAACTCAACTCAAAATGTATCAAAATCAAACATAAAATTTGAAACTGCAAAACTGCCAGGAGAAAACACAAGAAAAAAGCCTTGATATTGCTCTGAGCAGTGATTTTTTTGTGTGTAAGGCCCTGAAATAACAGGTAACAGAAGCAAAAATGGGACATCAAACTAAAATCTTCTACACAGCAAAGAGAACAATCAATAGATGGAACATACAATTATAAAATGGGAGAAGATGGCTGCAAACTACATATCTAACAATGACTCAATATCCAAAATATACAAGGAACTCAAATCAGTAGTAAAATAGCCAAATTAAAAAACAAACCAACCAACCACAGGCCAAATGTGGTGGTGCATGCCAGTAATCTCAGCACTTTGGAGGCTGAGGCAGGAGGATCACTGTGACTTCAAGGCCAGCCTGGGCTACATGGTGAACTCAGAGCCAGCCTGCACTGCACAGTGACACTCTGTCTCAAAATAAATAAAAAAGCACAAGACATGAAAAGATATTTTTCAAAAGATATGGAAATGGCCTGCTGGTACGTGAAAATTTTCAATTAAAATGAATCATAAGAAAGATATAAATTAAAATCACAATGAGGGACTTACCTTAAATCTGTTAGAATGGTTACTATCTAAAAGGTAACTGTCAGTAGGATTGTGTTGGTGGAAATATAAATTATTACAGTAATTATGGAAAACTGTATGGAGGTTCCTCAAAATTAAAAATAAAACTACCATATGATCCAGAAACCCACTTCTGAGTATAGATACATGGGAAATGGTTTTAGTGTGCTGAAGAGACAGCTGCCCTCTCATACTCACTGTAGCATTATTCATGATAGTCAAGATATGGAAAATGGAATCAACACAGTGTCCATTAATGGGTAAGGGAGTGAAAATGCAGTGTGTGTGTGTGTGTGTGTGTGTGTGTGTATTCTTGATACCATCAAGCCTCAGAAAAGGAAATCCTGTCATTTGGGACACCATGCATGAACTTACAGAACACTGCTAACCTGTGTGTGATGGCACATGCCTACAATCCCAAGAATGAGGCAGGATCACTTGCAAGTTTGAGCCCGGTCGGGACTAAAATAAAGTAAGTCAAGTGGTCAGTGAGCTCTATCAAGATGAAAACCTCACCAATTACAGTGCTGTGCATTTCTAGCTTTACCACAGTGAAACATACGCAGCTCTCTGTGGTTAATCTTAAATTAGCAGTCTGAGTGGAGAAACCAAATCAAGTTCCTTCCCTAGTTAAGCACCCTCCTAAGTTTATAGAACACAAACTCTTCCCATTGGTGTTGTTTTCTGCAGATGGTAGACTCTCTAAAGTAACTATAGCTCTTGGTCTTCTCTCCTGTACCATTTCTTTCTCACTTTTTGTTTGTCCCGTACCACATAAAGATACTGTGTGTCAGTAGAAATAAATAGAGGCTTTGGAAACAGATATGCTTGGGTTTAAAGCTTTCCTGGATTCAACATGATTTTGAAAAGTGTTTTTACTTTTCAAGTTTCAGTTCTGTGAAACAGGTAATAATTCCTTATACTATTTTAGAAGATTGAAATGAAAAAGATTAAGTAACATGGAAAGCATCTGGTACAAAACATCCAATGACATGTAGAGTCCCTGTCCATATATCTTCTCTTTGGTACTATTAATAAAAAACATGCTTTCACAAGGGATAAGCCTTTCACAGACCAAATTCCCAAGTATTGTACCCTCTGCTGATTAGTATACCCCTGTTCTTTCTCAACCCTGTGCCTTCTTGTCTACTCCCCCATCTATTCCTACAATAGCACTGTTGCCCTCTTTCTTCTCTCCTTTCAAAGATCCACGTACAGAATTCAAAGGCTAAGGACAGTCTTATTTGTTAATCTTTTACGCTAAATAGAGTAACTCAAGTATGCCAATAATACATTTTAAAGATATATGGAAAAATTTTACTACTTATTTATATATACATATAATAAATTTATACAGACATACAGATACAGATCTACATTTCATGATTACTATGCACATCATAAACAACATAGTTTTTTCAAAAGTTGTTACATTATTTCTACTTTTCTTGCCTCTTATTCCACATATCATCTTCATTGCTACTATTTTCATTTTATTTTGGATCTTCATTATTGATAATAGTCTACTTACATAGTATGGTCTCTCTATTTCAACCTGTTCATAGTTGCTGAATTAATTTTATCAGGGAAAGCTCTGTATGACGCTCATACAAGTAGATATTCATTAGCTCCCTGCTGTATGAAGAACAAAGTTCAAATTCTTTAGCTTACCTTTCAAAGCCTACTGCACCGGATTCCAATCCACCTTTCCAAATATTTCCCATTAATCATCCTCATGTATCCTGAACTTAAGCCAAAGTCAACTGTGAGGTTTTCTGTTATTCTTTATTAAAGCATCATACTACCCATTTCATATCTTTGCTCATGGTGTTTCATTTTCTTAGCATGCTTTGTGAATGCCTCTACCATTGCCTGTCTTCCAAAGCCTTGGCTCAAATGCCAGTCAGTCAATTCTGAACAGACATGAGAAGCTTTCCTGAACCAGCCAGCATCTCCCGAGATCCACACCATGATGGAACTTAGGGCGCTGGGAAACCAAGCCACCAGCTCGCCTCCCTGGTGAGCAGTTGTAGATCGGGCAAGTGGTGGCTGCCCCAGGGGGAGAAATAGCCAGGGTCTCCCGAGATCCATGCCATGTTGGAACTTAGGGTGCTGGGAAACCAAGCAACCAGCCTGCCTCCCTGCTAAGCAATCGTGAGCCTATTGCCTTGTGGGCTGAGAATCAAACACCCTCCTGCCGTGTGTGCCCCCACACCTGCCCTCCTCCCTTCGCAAATGGGAGCCAGAGATCTGAGCATCTCTTGGGAGGTTGACCATATGCAATATAGCAAATAGGAGGGATTTCCTTCTACTATCTCTTTAAAGGCAAATATTGTTATCACTGTTTTGCTTTCTTCTGATTAATTGTATTGTGCTATTCAATATTCTGTTTTGATAAGTTCTATAATGTTCTGTATTTGGTTTGACTTTACTATACCTGATTGCAAGAACAACTATTGTGAAGACAACGAGATATACTATGGCACCTACTGTTATCCTGGTAATCTGTTGTGACGTTCTATACCAATTTCACTACACTGTCTCAGTTAGCTGGGTTCTGTCTTGTTCTGTTGTATTTCACTACCTTAAAAAAAAAAAACTAAACAACAACAATAGAACATGAGAAAACAAAGTAACAAAATACCTTTGAGAACTCCCAACTCCACCAAAGCTGATCCATGGGGCATGGATGCAGAGGAACTCAAAAACAAAACAACAGAATTGTATAAGGTGGTTAAAAAGGAAAGGATAACAATAAACCAGATCAGTAAGGTACTGAGCAAGCTGAAACATGATATAACTAAACAAATAATGGACTTAAAAAGCAAAAGAGGGAAAAGAAAAGTACTCTGAAGGATATAACTGCATGTATGTTTAAGTGTGTAGGATCAATAACCATATTACTAAGTTTTTGTTGGACCGTTGAACAGAACTGTTTGCAGTCTCACTGCTTGAATGTCTACTTCGTATGCTTTAATTTTGTAACTTGAACAACTATTTCTAATATGTAATTTATCAACTAGTGATTTCTTACTATCTTTTTGAAATTTTGTATTATTTCTACCCTTTTTCTGTTTTGCTTTTTTTTTTCCTCTTTAAATAAAAATTTTAAAAAATAATTTTAAAAAAAGAAGCTTTCCTTTCCAACACAGAAATGTTACATATATACTATACTACAAGCTACAATTGAGGTCAGCTCCATGCATACTACACTTAGATCTACAAAATACTGTCACATTTATGAAACAAATTATAGGAAAAAAAATTCCACTTACTAGCCTAGAGACAGTCATAAGAATATTATCAGAAAACTTGTTATCCAACTAGAGAAATAGGAGGAAAAGACATTACATATTTGACATCAAAGTCCCCAAGGTTGCTCTTGGTACAGTAGAAGCCCATAGAAACTGGAAGCAGCAAATGTAAATCTCTGCAGTAGAATGCCTCCACAATCCAAGGCTCGAGATAACTATCAAAAAGAGACTGGTATAACCCAAACTCACATAACCAAAACCACGGATAAAAGAGTAATCTTTAAGAAACTGTAAAAGAAATATACTTAATGACAAAGGAAATGAGGAAAGGAATTAGTATCACTAGGCATGAAAAAATCAATTCATTCAGAATAGGCATTTTTTAAAAGAAAAAATTTCTTTGAATGAAAAGAACCTGTCCAAGTTCAAGTTAAGGAGATTATCCACAGATGGAGAGAAAATTGGTGAACTTAAAAAGTACATATTTACCTAGATAGGGAGATACACAGATAGTACTGAGCTAAAAAGAATTATAAAAAAGAGAATGTGCAAGAACCACTAAAGAGAGATTTCATGAACTGGAAGATCAGGATAAAAGGAGCACAGGTGAGCTCAACAACTTAACAACAGAAAAATAAACTGGTGACAGAACAACAAGAAAAATATGAAGTTTGAGTCTGGTAAACTGTCTAGTCTTTCTTTTGTTGAGAAGGAGGAGAAATGTTAGCTCTAGACTTGAAAATCACATCTGTCAGTTCTGGTTGCCTGACATTATATTTCTTTATATATTACTCTGTACTTCTCTGAGTTCAAAGTACTTAACAGCTATTTTAGATCTTACCTCTTTTAGATTGTTGAGGTAAACAGACTTCTTTTCTTCTCTGAATTCACAAACCATGGTACCTCTACCTTTCTTGTACATACTATGGACATCAGTAAATGTTAAAAATTTCCTACTAGATAGGTTTCTTGATAGCAAGATAAATACTTACTCATTAAGCAGTCATCATTTTTAAGAAGATCATCCTAACTTCTAGACAGAAGAATTAGAAATTTAACAATTAAATTACATTTCTGTTAGTTAAGATATAAAGTGTGGTCATAATAAAGGGTGGCAAATAAAAAAAGAGAAGACATGAAAAGAGTTACAACAAACTGAAGCTGCAGAAGAAAATGAAAAAGAACTGGATGAAAGAAAGGTTGTACATCAATTGTTAAGATGGACTGGGAAGTTTCCTGGAAATTGGAATATGCCTATAAAAACACAGATAGGGTATAATCTGTAGTGCAAAATGACTGTGTTTAAAATGTAAATATTTGAATTTTCTTAAATATATATATTTGAAATTTGGATTATTTTAATTGAGCCTGTTTTACAAGCAGAATTTCACTCTATTAGCCAATTTTACACTGAAAGATAAACACTATTATGGAATACAACTATGAATGCAGAAAAAAACAAGAAATTCAAACAGGATTGGACACATTCAAAGCTAAAGATTTTGTAATATATTTATTTTTCCATTCAAAGCACTTTCTCTTCAAAGGCTTTATTTCATACACTGGAATCTGAATAATGTCAACAACTTATATAAATCTCTAAATCAAACAATAACAAGCAAGGAGAAAAACCAGCTGAATAAAATAATTACTGAAAAGTGTATTTTCCAGCAAGTAAAAACAGGTTCATAAAATAACTACTTCAAGAGACCAGTTACTAGAGCAATAAGATATGAAAAATCCCCAAGAGTTAGAGCTTAACATTGATTCCCTCTAGTCTTGTTTTGGAAGTCCAGTATCATTTCTATTGTTTTATTGGGTTGGCCAGCCTGAGCTACAGAGTGAGTTCAAGGCCAATCTGAACTAAATAGTGAGACCCTGTCTGTCTCAAAAAATAAAAATTAAATGAATGAATAAATAAAAATAAAATAGAGAACAGAAGCTGAACATGTTGGCACATACCAGTAGTTTGTGCTATTTCAGACTATCGTGGATAGCATTGCAAGGGGTAAGACAGTCTGGAGAAAGAGCAAATGAAAGAAAGAGACAAAATGGAACATTAGGAGAGCTTGTATGGGGCTATGACCCTAGAGGTCTTATATGTAAAATAGTTGTGGTATGCTTCCAAGATTCAAGTCTGGAAAACTGCCAGGGCTAAGAAGTTTCACCACAAGATATACAATATTTGGAACAGGTTCACAATGCAGAAAAGTTCAATTTGGGACACAGAGAATTGAGGAACCAATTAGACACACAAGTAGAAAAACAGAAATGACCAGGATCCATTTGGAATCCTGAGTTTAAAGCAAAGAAAATAAGTATAGACTTACAACTTAACATAAATCATCACTATCTTTTTAACTGATGTTCTCAGGACCTCTGGGTTCTGAGCAAGTCCTCTGGGGCACTATCTACACAGAATGGAGAGAGGTGGTGGCTTGTCAGTGGAAGTGATGGGCCTGTTACTCCAACCTTTACAGTGTAGCTCTGCTTTTATCTACATTACAGTTTGGGTCATAGTAAAATTTTGTTTTTTAAAAAACAATTTTGTTACAGAGCAAATGTGCCCTTCTATGTTGGCATTTGGAAATGGGGCCTTTGGGAGGAAATTAAGGTTACATGAGGTCATGAAGATAGGGCCTTGTGATGGGAAGAGATACCAGAGTGCTTGCTTTTTCTGGCACTCTGCTTGTCAGGACATGGCCACTGTGGGATGTGACAGAGCACTGATACCTACAAACCAGGAAAAGAGTCTTCACCAAGAAGAAAACACCAAGACCACCCATAGTAATGGTCTCAGGAAAGACACAGGGCTGTTTGATATTGTTACAAATTGTTGATAAGAAGTGCCTGAGACAGAGCCCAGCAGGCAGGTGGAAGGTCCTCAGTAAATGGTAGTGAATGACAACAAAGTAGAAGGAATATCTGGCACAACAGCAGCAGGGGCAGACAAGGCCAAAAAAGATTTAGAAGTAAGGGGAAGAAAGAGTATTAAAAGAGGCAATGTCACAAAAAAAGGAAAGATAGTTTGAAGTACACAGAGTGGTTCATCAAAGAGGCAAAATAAAGACCCTAAGTTATCCATCACAATTTTTAATAGAAATTCAATGGTGAATTAGCAAAATCAGATTCTAGCAAACAGCCAAATTACACTAGGTTTGGTAGATCAATCAGAAATAAAAAAAAAACATGAAGACAGGAAAACACAGATCTCTTTTAATTGGTATCAGTGAATATGGGAGAAGGGCAGTAGCTGAAGCATTGAAAGTGTTAAGGAAGTGAGTAAGCTATATCCAAATGGAGGTTTGAATGTGTTCATGGGGTGCAGGAAAAGTTCCAAAAGAAAAATTTTGCAAGAGAAGTGAAGGTCAGGTGGTGATAGTGTAATATTTCTGAGTTGAAAGGCAGAGCCTCAAATGCAGGAACAGACCATTCTGCCTCAAAGAATGGACATAAGAGCAAACACAAGTGCAAATACAGACAAGTTTATAGTTTGGACACAGCTATTGAGGGCACTCATTCATAAGCAAATTTTCTCAGAGTAGTAGATTGAAAGATTAGTTGCTGGGTGTGAAATGAGGAAATGGGAGTGAGAAATTTGGGAGAATAATAATCAGGGAAATTCATCATGAGATGTGAGAGAAGCCAACCCTGGGTGTATGAGAGTAACTGCTGAGCAGCACCTATCTGCTCAGGTGTGTGATGTTCCCAAATGTATTCAGCGGAATGAATTTAATGGTAATCTAAATATTTTAGAAAATCTTTCCAATTACTTTTTGTATGCCAGTGTCATATTAAAGCGCTAAAAGTATTTTAGAATGTAGTCCTCAATGCCCTCTGCCTTTCTCATCCTGTGGGTATAGAGAGATGACTAAATTTATTCAGCTCAGGTCTGAACCCTTACTATAAGGAATCTACTTTGCATTAAAATTTTTTCCACAAGAAACATGGAATATATGTATCATTAGAATTCCTACACATGAGGAGTATCTGTTGCCCACCAAAGAGTTCTGGATTGATATCAAATGATCTGACTCCTCTCTTACATAATAATTTTTTTTCATCATATAGAGTCAAAAAGATTAACTTTTTAAAATAAAAATGCTCCCTATTTCTCAAGAAAACATTGCTGAACACAACAGGAAACTATACCCTTGGAAATATCTTTACTCCTACACAACACTACCTTAAATGAGAAATTACACTATTAAGACTTAAGGGGAAAGCACTACGGCTTACATAATGATAGTAATAGGTTCTTACAACTCTGAAACTCTGATTCATGTCTTCACATCAGTGGCTTAATTGCACTAACTGAATTTTTCATTAGCTCATCAAATGTTTTTCTGGGTTTGGGAAACTGCTATAGTCATATTTACAGTAAGAATTTTCTAAATATTTATTTTCTCAGACTGAATAAAGAATTAACACTCTTAGCTATATTTGCACAAAACTGAGTCCTCATTAATTTTTCTACAAAATAGTAAAAGATAGTTTTATCCTATAAACCACAAAATCAAAGATAATTTCTTCAGGAAAATTCTGAGTTCTAAAAACCAAAATTAAAGTGCTTAGTTTATTAGAACTTCAAAAATTTTTAAACTTATTTTATGGAATTCTGCAGATACAAACCAGCATAATATCGTACAAACTTAAAAAATAATCACATCATATACTTTATTTCTTTATTCATTTTGGTAGTACTGGAGATCAAACTTAGGCAACTCCTCTACCAGTGGGCTACTTCCACAGCCTTTTTTAGTTTTTGAGAAAAGGCTTCACTAATTGCTATGGGTGACCTTGAACTTGGGATATCCTAACTCAGGTTTTTGAGTAGTTAAGACTACAAGTATATGCTACTATGCTGGACAATCTGTTGGCTAATTTAATATAATATTTTATATCTACCTAAATAAGAAAGTGGGGCTTTTTAAAAATAGTATTACATGATCGAATCAAGATCTCTCATATAGAGAATATTGAAACATTATACTCTTCCTTACTAAATATTTATTTTACAAAATGGACTAGGTAGTAGATACATAAGACAATTTTCAATTTACATCTGAAATTATGTGACTTCCAGGAGGATTAGTAGATTGATGAGCAACAGAGAAAGAGCTTCTCTGAGATATGGTGTCCAGATGCTGAAATATATCAATATGAGTAACAAGAAAGAGGGAAGCAGGGCTTGAACATCAATGTAACTGAATGTATACCTATCTGGGGTCATCTACTACCCTGAAGTAAAAGTATGGCAGGCTTACTGAGATTAATGAACTCAGATCTGGACTCTGTCTGGCCACAGTGTTCACCAATGTCAGCAGATACATGTCTTGAAGTAGACATTTTCTATTTTCTTTCCCTTTTGTTTCTTGTTTTTTCCCTCCTTATTTTTATGTGAGTATAACATGGTTTCTAGTTCTTTTGCTGCTGCTATTTTTCTATTCTGATCTTGTTTTTATTTCTTCCTCATCTCTTACCTCCTGTCTTATTAACCAGTTTCCCAAAGTTTGCATGGTCTTTCATGTCCTCCAGCCTGGTTTCTAATCTCTTCCTCTTCTTCCATTTCTCTATTTTTTTTTCCCTCTAACCTCTTTAAAATTTTCTCCCTTGAGGTTAATATTCTTCATATTGAGGGCTTATTTACTGTACACAATTTTCTTGTTTTAGATTTTGTTATACAACCACAAATCTAGTTCAGATGGTTTAAGCTGGTAAATTAATTGTTTACCACAGTTCATCACTTTCTAAGTTGTGTTTGATGCTATTGTTATTGCTGATTGTACTACTTTACTCAAGTTGACACAATTGTTCTAATAAGTTGCTCTTCCTGATATACCATGATTGAGGCTATAATGGGTTATAACAAATACTACAGGCCAGTGCTAAAGAACCAGCAGCTGAGCCAAGTTGGTAGCAGCTTCTCATCCACAATAAACTGAATAGGTAAGATCTTGCCAAAGACTCAGGACCCAAAAGCCAGCTACATCTGAAAGTCACCACTGAGAAGCAGTCATTTACTAAAAGTTCTAAATATTAGCAATAAAGCTACTTGACATAGGCAATTTATAAGCATCAACCCAGGAATTACACTTACATTTAAAAAAATGAAAAGACACATTAATAAGATTAACCCCAGACTTCCAGCTCACCAAAGGAAAATCTAAGAGGTAATAAGGTAGAACACTTCAAAAGCCACCCACCTGGACTCAAGTAGTAAGAGTGGAAGTAACAAAATGGATAAATGAGGATCTAGAAAAAAATCAAGTCAGAAACAATCTGTCAGACAGCTGATAGTGAGCATAATGAAAGACATACTTAGATTCTAGACCAGATCCAGATTTAGAAAACAGAGGAGCTTAGGAAAATGATGGAAACCATGAATGCTCAACATAGGAAGAAATAGAATGCAGATTCAAACAGATATCCAGGTGATTAAAAATTCTATTGAAAGTTTATCCAGCAGAATGATCCAATGTGAGAACAGAGTATCAGGCATAGATGCCAGATTTATAGTTACCAATCATGAAAAAAAAATTCTTAAAAACAGCAAGGAACCACAAAAAAACCAATCCAACAGCTACAAGATGACACAAAGAAGAATAATGTAAGATTGATCAGTGTCAATGAAAAAACAGAATAGGACAAATGACATAAAAAGCCTGTTCATAGAAGTCATAGCAAAAAACTTCCCAAGCATGGAAGAGAATTGGACATACAAATAAGAGAGGCATACAGCACTCCATTTAGCCATTACCAAACAAATCTATACCAATGAATATAATAATCAGGATTCCAGAAATTCAGGACAAGAACAGAATATTGAAAGCTGTTAGAGAAAAGAAACAAATCATCTATAAAGGAAAGCTGATTAGAATCACAACAGACTTCTCAACACAAGCCCTCAAGTCAAGGAGAGCTTGGAGTGAAGAACTTCAAGCCGTAAAAGAAAACAACCTCCTATCCAGATTGATGTACCCTGCAAGACTATCATTCAAAATAGATGAAGAAATAAGATACTTCCATGAAAAAGATAAAATCAACAAACCCTTATCCAACCTTATCAAAAAAAGAAAGATTGAAATCCATACATTAGGAATGAAAAGGATGAAATCACAACAGATCCTGCAGAAATCCAGATCATCAATACCTACTTTGAGAACCTGTATTCTCACAAGACAGAAAATATAGAAGAAATGGACAGATTCTTAGATATACATGAATTACCAAAGCTAAATCAAGAAGATATAAAAATTCTAGTTAAACCAATATTAATTAATATTATAGATGTAAAGCTACAAACAAAGAGAAGCCCAGGACCACAGATTCACTGTGGAATTCTCAAAAAAAAATTAGAAAAGACCTACTGCTACTACTAAACTCTTTAATGAAATTGAAAGAGAAGCCTTACTCCCAAATTAATTCCTAGAAGCAAAAACTACCCTCATACTAAAACCAGAAAACGATTGAAGCAAAAGATACAACTATAAGCCAACCCCGTTAATGAACACAGATATAAAAATCCTGAAGAAGATACTAGCAAACAGAGTGCAGCAAAACATCAAGATGATTATACATCCTCAGCAAGTTCAATTCATCCCAGAGATGTAGGTATGATTTAACATATGCTAATCAATAAATGTAACAGAGTACAACAACAAGGACATAATATACCACCATTTCAATAGATGTAGAGAGTCTGATGAAGTCCAACACTCATTTCTGACCACCCTCACACCAAAAACCTTGCTGAAAATTGGAATAGATGGTCTTTATCTCAATCTGATAAAAGCCATTTATGCCAAACCAACAGCCAACATCATACTAAATGGACAAAAACTGAAACCTTTCATTTTAAAATCAGGAACAAGACAAGCATATGCACTGTCACTATTCTTCTTCAGTCAGTTCTGGAAACTTTAGCCAGAGTAAGCAAGAGAGATAAATAAAAGGAATAAAGGATAGGAAAGGAAATTATTATTTGCAGATGACATAATACTCTACATAGAAGACCCAAAAGGCTTCTAGATTTAATAACCAAATTCAATAGCAATGCTGAATATACAATCAAAAATCAATAACATTCTTGTATACATGCAACAGAGAGAGGAGACAGAGAGAGAGAGAGAGACAGACAGAGAGAGAGAGAGAGAGAGAGAGAGAGAGAGAGAGAGAGAGAGAGAGAAATTGGGGTAACCACACCTTTCGCAATGGTATACAAAAAGTGAAATACTTAGAAATCAATTTGACAAAGAAATAGAAAGATCTATATTTTGAAAATTACAGCACTCTGAAAAAGGAGATCAAAGAGGATTGAAAATTACAGCACTCTGAAAAAAGAGAGCAAAGAAAATAGAAAGATGTTTCTTGCTCGAGGATAGCAAGAACCAACAGAGTGAAAATGGCCATACTCTCAAAACTATTATACAGACTTAATGCAATCCCAACCAAAACACCACTACCATACCTCACAGATTTAGAGAAAACATTCCTAAAATGCACCGGGAACAAGAACAGACCTACAATAGCAAAAGCAATTTGTGGCAACAAAGGTAACTCGGGGCATCAAAATTCTTGACTTGGTATTATACTATAAAGCTACTGTGATAAAATCAACATGGTATTGGGAGGAAAAAACTCAGACCTGAGGATCAGTGAAACAGAATAGAAGATGTAAACACAACTCCAAACACAATCAACTGCCGGAGTCCAGCTGTGGCAGGGCTCAGGGGTCCCAAAGGTGGTCAGGGAGTCAGCGAGTGAGAGACAGAAGACACTGCACACCCGTCTGTGAGTGAATCTGAATCTATTTTATTTTTAAAAGCTGGAGTATATATTTGCTAACTTTTTTCACCTTTGTAACACTTTAATCTTGTTACTTAATTAGCTTGGAAAATGTAAGCTGACGCACCTGGATGCCCACAGGAGGGAGAGATGGAGCGGCAGCTGTGAAGCTATCATGCTGCTCCCTACATTTTTTCCCTTATCACTTATGGGAGTATGGCAGGCCCTGTGAGGATAGCGCCTGTCTTGGGTCAAGGACTCTTCATATGAATCCAACCAGGCCTTACCCGTCATGGGCCTGCAGGACAGCAATTGGTCC